>SSNR01000133.1:980464-1085117 GCA_006937965.1 Callopanchax toddi
TATCATTCCTGAGGACTTTAATTCTAACTTTATTTAAAGTGACAAATTTAGAGATTACATTTATAAGTATCTTTATCAGATGAAAACCAGTCTTATAATAAAATACGTTATGTTAATGTAAAAGGCTGATGTGTCATAAAAGCCCTTTTACTTTAAACTTAACTAAAGTCTTCAGCTGTCCTTTTTTTCTCAGTAACCATGAATCCTATTATTTATATTTAGAAATACAGAGGGGTGTATTTGATGCACTACTGATTTTTCAAGTTTCTCACTTAAAAAGATTGGAGAGGTCAGTCATTTGAATCGAAAAAACACCTCGACTGTGAGAGAATCTAAAAATAAATCAAATTGTATGTTTTAAAAAAATAATTTGTGTTTTAGTGCACATAAGTATTTAATCTGGCAAAATCTTAATATTTTATTTGGAATCTTTTGTTTATAATTCCAGAGGTCAAACATTTCCTGCAGTTCTTGACCAGGTTAGCATCACTGCAGCTGGGATTCTGACCCACTCCTCCATACAGATGATCTCCAGATCTTTCTGGTTTCAGAGCTGTTGCTGGACAACATAGAGGATCAACTCCTCTGAAGATTTTCTGATGGGTTCAGGTCTGGAGACTGGCTAGGCCACTTCAGGAAATTCTTCTTATGGAGCCTCCTTACTTTCTGATGGATCTTTGTGCGAGGAGGAAAAATGATGAGATGCCCCTAAAGTTTCTTTTTAACTGATTATAAAAACATGGAGGCAGACTGGACCTTTTGTCTAACGATGTTTCTTGAGACCTCTAATCTTCACAAGAAATGTCTGACCACCTCACCCCTCTCTTGCTTAAAACTCACCATCAGTTCTTGCCCTCTCCCTCCAGCACACTTTAGCCTTACCGATTATTTCTTGCTACAAACGTTTGTAGTAAACGGCCACCTGCAGCTGCTCCTCTATCTTTGCTGGAGCCTAGCAGTCTGTCCTTGGATGCAGGAGCTTTCAGAGCTAACTGCTTTCACTGTGTCAGTATGACATTTAGTTTTAATTCAGAACTTCACCCTTACTCCACATTCTAGCCTGATTTCTCAATTTAACTCTGTTTTGACAACTTTTACCATTTGATATTTTTCCTCATAAAAACCCAGAAAAAGTTAGCATAGACATTTTAAACCCAAACATTTCCGTTTGGTTTTTGTCATGCTGGAAGACTCAGCCACGACCCATCTTCAGTTTTCTTACTGAGGGAAGAGGTTGTTGCTACAATGTTGATGTTGGAATTGTGGGTAGGAGAGCTTCTTAAAGATGAGCCAGCAGGCTGTTGAGAGCCAGATATCTTGCTGATTGGTGGGTAATCAAATATTTATTTAATGCAATAAAATGCTACCTTCTTTAAAATTCATGGAGTTTTTTTTCTGCTGAGTTGAGTTGTAAAATTTCCGACCTCCATTCTTTTTAAAAGGGAAAACTTGAAAACTCAGTGATGTATCAGATACTTATTTCCCCCACTTAATGGCATTTTGAAATGAGAAAATCTTGTCCTGATTCCCTTTCTAACGATATTTGTTGTTCCTTCGTACTTTAAGGATTGGATCTCTCATCAGAATATGAGCCATCATCTTGAGCAATGTAAACTTCTCCGCAAACGGTCAGTCTTTCTTTTTTATGTAAAATTACATTTTTCTCTATAAACCTTGTTTAACCCTTGCACTGTCCTTATTTTAGGGCTTATAGAGTTTTCTACTTTTTTGGGGTCAACTTGACCCCCCCAAAACAGCACGAGGGCTAATGATTTATATCTTTAGGAAATCCCTTCAGAACTCAGTCAAAATAATGCGCATAATTCTGAAAAAAGAGGGTTATTTCTATAACTTTTTCATGCACTTGGACGATTTTTCAGTGAGTCAGATCAGCCTGTGGATGATTTTTGCTACAGGAAAACAATTTAACCACTTGTAGACCATTTTCACAAATTTACCTCACTACTGCTAGTTAAGCCGTGTACTAAGATTAGTACTTTAATCAAAAACCTCTTAATTCTTTACACATCTTCTGCCTTCTTGTAGACGATCTACATGTGGAAAGTGTCAGTTTCATCTTTTTCTTGCTGTTAACTAATTTCATAATAAAACAAAAATTTTAGTCATATCTATACTGGCCAGTAAACAGTTAATTTTTTATAAACATAATTTTAATTTGAAATTTCAAGATTTAAAGGGTTAAAATTTTACAGAAGTATAATAATTATGGTCAGTCTTCATTGTTTAAATGTTGGTGTAACGTCTATCAAGATAATATTAAAAACAGATTGTTTATGTCACTTTGTCAAAACAAACTGCTTCCACCTTAATGAAGAAATGTTTTTATTTACAAAATGAGACTGTTTTAATATTTCAGTACTTTTTAAACTTTTTTTTTTTTACAGATACCCAAAATGGGATGGTCACCTACCTTCATTTCAAAGGTAAAATTCTCTTTAAAAAAAAAGTCCTTTTCCATCAGTAACTTATTTTCTATTGCTTTGTGTAGCTTTCCTGATCAAATTGCCAAGCTGTTTCGGTCAGCATCTGCACAGACCTTCCGGCATCAGGACCAGAACACCAGGACCATGAGGAGCTCCAGATCCAGTTCGAACAGTCCGCAGTCCCGCTGCTGGTTGGAGGACAGAAGGGACAGTTCCAGCAGCAGTTCCCGCTCACCAAGTCCTTATAACTACCACAGTTCAAAGGGTAGAAGGAGAAAGCACAGAATCAGATCAGGAGACTCTTACAGGTCTGTGAAACAAATTCTGATATGAGAAGAATTCTATAAGAACCTGAGAATTTCTCATCATCACTCTAAAACACGTTTTATTCAAAGCCTGAAAAATGTTACTAAAAGCATATTAGGTACATATAATTAGGTGTTTCTTCATTTCTAAATTCACCAAAAGGTTTATGACTGTTTTAAAATATTCTTTCCCAGGTCACGGTCTCGAGACAAACGGCCATCTTCCGGTCACCAATCCCGTTTGCGGAGTCACGAGAGAGGATTGACGCCCAAAGGGAGGGAGAAGTCATCGTCGTCAACGAGGAGGCAGAGCAGGAGGCGATCATCCACTGAGAGGTCCTCTGATAAACAAAAGTCTAGCAAAGCAAAGACGCTGACTAAAACACTGCTGAAAACACCAGGTAGAGAACATCTGACAACTTCCATGATTTAAACAACATAAGAATGAAAAAACTAACCATCAAATAAAATGTTACCTATGAGAACATGCACCAAACAGTTTGACACTATTTGTTTTCTTCCAGCTCTCCAGTCTCTTTTAGGGCATCAAAAACTCAAAGCTGTGGTTCAAACAGTGGTTCCTGTTGTGCTGTCTGAGCTGAGGAAGATGAAATCCTCATCAGCCTCTTCTTCATCTCATTCAGCAACGAAAAAAATGAACACCAAGTTCTCCACAGCTGAAGTTTCTTCTACAAAACCTCAGGTTGGTTTCTTTATCTACGCGTCACCAAAACACTGATATAAAAAACAAAAAGGTACATTTATTATAACATCTAAGCATTGGTTTTTACCTTCTTGTTTTATAAAAGCTGATCAGTTTTGTTCTTTATTGTGATTTAAAATTTTTTATTTTTTTTCCTCTGTGGTTAGTTTGTTGGTTGTCTTTCCCATTACAGTGAAACTTAATCCATTCATGTCCAGAGGGTTGAACTATGAAGTCAGATTTCATAGCAAACTGTTGAGGTTCAAGTTGGAGCTTTCAGGATCACAATGGTAACAGACTTGAGAGTTTGGGCTTAACTGTGAAAAGGACGACTTGTTCACTGATTCTGATCATTATTAAAGGCATACTTTGCAACTTTTTCATATTTTTAAATCTTTTCCTTGAGCCAGTATGCGCTAATATGACCCTTTGCAGGGTTAATGAAAAGTCACTCAGCACCATCTGCTGCTTAGATCTGGAATACCACGATTGCAAGTTCTCACTCGCCGGTCCGGTGCCCCAAAAGTCTCACAAAGTCACGTATCTCGTGAGGGTTAGGCTGACCCATTGTAGCTAGCTGTTATGCTAGCGCCGGAGTGTTTTTAGCTCATGATTCCTGCTTTTTTAAAAATCTCTCCCTGCTTGAACACAGTTGATTTCCTTGAAGGAGTAAATAACCGCTCATGTAGAAAGCTATGGAGGCTGAGGAGACATTTCAACAGTTAGCTTTAGATGTTTCTGAGCAGAAACAATGGTGCTAACGTTTTTGCCGCAGTGATTTAAAACGGACACCAGGGGGAGCCAAAACCAGCAAAACTGCATAGTGTCTTTTTAAATCAATCAATTCGGATCTACAGTAAAACTCATCCAATTTAATCTGAACTCTTATTAGCCCACAAAATTCTCAGCATCAGAAATATGAATAAATAGGACACTCAACCCTAAAATTACAATGGGAACTTAAAGAATAAAAACAATAAAATGAGTTGTTAAAACCACCATAATTATGAAAGAAACTGGAGATGTTTCTAAATTTTTCCAGATTTTTTATTTTTTTTTAGTTCTGTTAAAGGGCCCATGACATGGTTTTCCGTGTTTTCTGACTTATCTATCATGTTGCAACGTTGAGTTCTCACCTTAAACATGCCAGAAAGTGCAAAAAACTGCGTCTATATGTCTCCTAGTACAGCCAGTGAGAATTTTCAAGATTTCAGACCTCCTCTGCCAGTAGGTTTCAAACCGTTCTTTTTTTTTTCACTCAGCCCGCTATGAGGTCATAGTGATCCGGACTTGCTTATATGGTCTAATTCTCCGCCCAGATGCACGTTCACGACACCTGGAGCGAGGAGAACGCCAGTGCTGCTGCCGCCATTGACCAAAGACCGTGTAGCACAGACAGTTATCCTCTCGTGTTTCTCTTTTCTTTTAGAAAGCGTTTCGTTTCACTTTCACGCGACGGCACTGCCCCCTGCTGCAGCAGAAGTGTCAGGCTGCCATATAAGGAGAAACCCAGCAGAACCGGAAGGCGGCGCTTTCTTCTGATCTCTGAGTTGCTCATTAGGAAATAATTACAGCGTATTTTGAGTTATAATGGTGCAACGCTAATCTAGAGGCATCAAAGATTAAATCTGTTTAATATAAATTGATTTAAATATCATGCCATGGGCACTTTAAACCGTTAATATCTGACTGAATTTATTAGAACTTCTGAACATCAGAATATTTAACATGCATTTAATTTTCAACAGAATCGACAAGAATTTAAGCCTCAGATGTTCTGACCCGACCCAAAGAGCAGCTGGTGTTCAGTCACTGATTTACTGAAACATTCCTCTCTGGTTCTAACTGGGAATGTCGATCTTCCCATCAGGATTTTATCTCCTGATATTACAAACTGCTGGTCTTTATAAGTGAATGACGTCTGGGCCATCTGATCATTGTTTTTATTTTTCTCCTTTTTAACTTTTTTGACTTTGAGTGGAAAAGCATTAAAGGATGCATGGAACTGAACTTTTTATGTGAAGACTCAAACTGAGAGCCTGATTTCAACATCTTGATCATTTTCGTAGAGCCTGTAATCTGTTATGCAGTTTTAGGTTTTGTCAAATCAGACTAGCCAGAATATGTTGAGCTGATTTTATAGTATACATTTGCAAAGCCTTGCACTAAGAAAACTGTTTAAAGTTTACTCTGCATTTTTCAGTTTGAAATGAGAAAGTTCTTCAGATGAGAAGCGAAGAAGTCCAGTTGCTTTGTTTCTGGACCTAATGGGGTTACAATGTTCTTGATGATGGAGGACCACCTCTATCATCCAGTGTTTGTATTTCTGGGTCTTTTCCTGGAATAATTTGATGGTAAAATCACAAGAAAAATGTTTTGTTTTTAGGAAACGGTTTCTGGGCTGCCTTTTCTAACGTCTCCAAAAAAACAGAAGGCAAAGCAACAACAGTAAGTTATTATATTTCTGTGAAGTTTTTTTGTTTTTAACTAATGCACAGTTCTTCTGTTCTTGACATACACATGTAGTGAATCGTAGACACATCATCAGTGGTATATCCTTAGCCTAGTAAACTAGACCTTCAGTTCTGCTCTGCAGACTTTGGTCTGGTCTGTAACCTTCCCTTTTCTAACCACCATGGACCTAGACTTGGCTGGTTTAAATTCCATCCTGACCCATTTGATGAGATGCTCAAGCCCTTGGAGGATTCATCTGCACCCTGGAACTGATGTTGTGGTCACTGTCAGGTCATCCATGAAGGCTCTATAGAGGGCTACTGCATACCTGTCTCAGCGAGTGGGCCTCTGGACTCTACCACTACTGATTTCACCACCATGTTCATGGCCAAGGCAAACAGTCAGTGTGTTTACATGCGCATCTAGGTCGATCTTATGTTAATGAACTGGGAGCCTTTTCCTAGTTTACATGTACATTAGAAAACCAAACTCAAATGAAGTTCGCTCCACTCTGCTACCCCATGCGCCCTTTCATGCCGGCGTTCTGCCAGTTGTTTTCTTTAAAACGCCTGTTTTAAATGCTTCCGTCGGACACAAATTTTGCTGGGCGTCCTTGTGTACCTAGCGTTGGCAAGCTCTTTGTTTGTTTTTGCTGCCATCTTCTTCTACCACTACTGATTTGTTTGTAATGTCGCTTCCGCGATCCTAGATTGGGAGCGTCCAGCCGGCCTCAGCTCGACTGAGCCGTTTACATTCAAATGAAATCTGGGTGCTTCAGCTCAATTAGAGCCAGTTTGTCTTCAACCAGACTAATGTGTTTACATGCATTTTAAAAAAAACAACTTCAGTCAATTTAAGGCAATAGTTTGGTTTTCTGATGTGCATGTAAACTCACTCTTTGTCACAGAGATGGTACATCTCCAAGGTCCACAACCTCCTGAAATGCCTGGATTCAATTAAGAGCTGGATGGCAGGAAGCTTCTTACAACTAAATGAGAGTAAAACTGAAATAATCATCTTTGCACCAGAAAACATTTCATTAAAGGTGAAGGAGATCCTTGGACCTCTGAGTCCATTAGTTACATCTACTGTCAGAAATCTTGGAGTAACCATCGACTCCGGTTTCACTCTGAATAACCACATCAGATCTCTGGTTAAATCCTGTTTTTACCACCTCAGAAACATTGCTAAACTTGGCTCCATTGTCTCCTGTCTTAAAATGGAGGTCTTGCTTTTGTTGCATCCTGCTTGGACTACTGTAACGCCATTTACACCTGCCTTTCCAAAACCTCCATAAACCGGCTACAGACTGTACAGAATGCTGCTGCCAGTCTTCTGACTAAATCATCCAGATTCTCTCATGTCTCTCCTCTGTTAATGCAGCTGCATTGGCTTCCGGTTGAGTCTAGAATTCACTTCAAGATCCTTGTTCTGACTTGGAGAGCCCTGCATGGACAGACTCCTGCCTACATCACTGCTTTTCTAAAACCTTACACTCCCTCCAGGTCCCTCAGGTCCTCTGACCAAGGTCTGCTCTCAGTTCCCAAAACCAGACTGAAAACTAAAGGAGACAGAGCCTTTTCATCTGTAGCTCCAAGGCTCTGGAACTCACTTCACTCTCTCTGAGGTCTGTGGACTCATTTAAGAAGAAGTTAAAATCTCATCTGTTTAAATCTGTCTTTGTTTAAGTTTGTTTTCAATTGTGTCATGTTTATTCAACCCTTACTCATTTATTCAAATCTGTTTATTTTTTTAACTATGTTTTCTCTTGTTAAGCGCTTTGTGATTTTTATCTTGAGAGGCGCTCTATAGTTTTACTTACTTACTTACATGGTAATCCCTTTCTCCAGCTGCTGAAATGCAGATGTTTCCTGTTCACGTAATCCTTAACAATGAAATGTTAAAATTAAATTCATTCGTACTACCTCGTTTTTTCATTTCGCATTTGATCCGAGACTAGAATTGGAAAATATGAAAAATAAAATGTTTTTTTTTATCAATTTCAAAAACGAATAACAAAAAACTAAATCAGTTTTTCCCTTTTCTATTGAAAATGAAAAGAATGAATGACACAGATTTCTATAAACATACTAAAGGAACAGTTTTTGTTTCCAAATTAACCTCATACATTTTTTCTTCACAGAACATCTTCAAAGTCCGTTACCTTCACTCGACAAACCACCAAATCGCCTCTGCCTCCGGTCTCTGCCTCCAAAACATCAGTTACAACAAAGCAAAGGAAAAGGACCATAGCAAGCAAATTTACCTCTAAAACTAAAATGATAGTTTCTAAAGCAAAGAAAGCTGTTGCCAAGCATGTTTTAAAGACCCATAAAACAGGAAGTATACCTGGAAAAAGACTGGAGGTTAAAAACAGAGCTTCAAAATCCCTAGGATCTAAAAAGTCCAAATGTCCAGCAGAGGGGTCTGGCGATGGTGACTTCTCGAAACAACAAACACCTAAAATCACTGAGACAAACACATCTCTGAAGGCCTCTAACAAAACTAGCAGGGTTGAAAAAACATCAGAAACGACTGATGTTGAATCAATTAAAGTCAAAAGTATTCACATAGAATCAAGCATCTTTGCTTCAGAAGCAGAACCAGCCTCAGCTCCACGGAAACTTACAACTCAGATGGGCAGTTTACAGACAGCAGGAGACGTAAACAAAGAGGACGTAAACCCAGAACGGAGCTCTAAAGAACTGGATATGTCAGAACATCAGCCTGATGCTGCTGTGACTCTAGAGGCTGAGAATTTAGAAACAAACGTCAAAGAATCTGTGGTGCTCCCTGAAAACGCAGCTAAAACAAACACTACAGAAATAAAACAGGCTGAAGTGGACCAAGTGGATGTTGAGACCAAAAATGATGCTGGACATGCAGATGTGATCGAAGACTATGCTGAGGTCAAAGGACACAAACCAACAGGTACAAACATGTCACCGGCTAAAACAGATGAAAACGCTCCACCTCAGATGCAACAAAACACTCCCATCAGAGAGACTGTGGTGGAAGCTTCACAGAAAAATGCAATGCCAGATCCAAAGTCCCCTGGACCACACCTGAAGACCCAGACTGAGGGTTTAGACCAGCAAACTGCAGGAAGCTCATCTGATCCAAAGGCAAAACGGACGGTTGGAGCTGTGGAAACAAAGACGAAGGAAAAATGTACATTTAAGACGGTTTTCAGTGAAGTACTAACTTCAGGTAGGACTCTGTATTCTGATTTTCCTGGTCTGTGAATGCATTTTAATAACATTTGTTAAGGTTTTTTGGGAGGATTTTTTCTGTCAAGATAATATTCAATGCATATAAATTCCAATTTGTTTTTGTTTTGATGAAACAAAAACACATTGATAAGATTATTAAACAAATGTATTTAGGTTATATGTTTGCACTTGTAGTGATGTAGAGGAAAGGTATAAATCTTAATCTTTTGTTTCACTGCAGTGAGAACTCAAAAGAACTCTTCAGGAG
This sequence comes from Callopanchax toddi, assembly GCA_006937965.1. NCBI lineage: Eukaryota > Metazoa > Chordata > Actinopteri > Cyprinodontiformes > Nothobranchiidae > Callopanchax > Callopanchax toddi. The sequence continues at coordinate 989,851 of SSNR01000133.1, forward strand.
TTGTCAACATCTCAACCAAAATGGCTCCATCTACCAAGACGGAGCCTGCAGCTGCTGTTAGCCCACTGACTGTTGGAGAGAAAATTGAAACTTTGCTTAATCAGGAGCGAATTTGTAAGAAAACCACTGAATCTCTCTTAAGTCATCCAGTTTTACCGTCTTATAGTTTAATTTTACTTTACAGGTTGTCTAAACAAGCGGACCGTCATGTTTCCAAAGGTGAGTTTTCTGTAACTTTTATTAACCTGAAACCTGTTGGAAATCTTCTGACACATTTCAAAGTTTATGGATGGTACGCCTAAAATAAACTATTTAACAAAATAATTTGTTTTCTGACACCATAGGGTTGGTATAAAAGCTAAACCTGATTCTTAAATATCCTTGTGTTGTACAAAACGTGAAGATCTTTGAGAATTAAAAAATAATTATGTTCATTATTTAATTCCTGCTTTGAGAGCTGCAATATAAAACAGACATTTAGAGTGACTAATATCTTTATTCTAACAATCATCAGAAAACATTTCAACGAACTTAAAGCCATTCTAAGGCATTGGAGATCATATTTAATATAATTATTGTCCAGACCATAGGTGTACAAATACCACTGTAACTACAAGTCCCAGAATGCACTGGGACAGGCAGTTCCATCACAACCAACCCCCTCTTTCCCAGCTCTGGTTGCTGTGTTTTGCTGTCAGAAAGGACTAAAAGTAGGTGAAACATTTTCTTGGAGCACAGTTCACGCCTGTTAGCCAACATTAACATGAAAAAGTGTTGAATTTCTCAATAAATTGAGATGAATACTGATGATAAAGCTGGTCAAACTCTAAACTTCTGAATTGCAGTTATTCAGCTCTGTGTTCACCACGTATACCTCTGAAACATTATGAGCAACTTCCTCTGAGAATTATCAAAGCATCATTCAGTCTTGAGAACTCAGCTTAGCCTGATTATTATTATTATTTATTTTGGACATGTTGGATTTGAATCATTTTCTAACTGGTTTTGATCCTGTGGCTGAATGTTTTTGTTGGAAATCATCAGTAAAAATTGTTGAATGAGAAAAAGAGAGATTTTACTGGAATATATTTGCAAAATTGGTCACATGTCAGAATAAGTTGTTGACAAAGCATCTCATAAACATTGTAAACATCTCATTTTTTTCCACTAAATGATCTGAGGTTGACCCTCGATTTGGACCAAGTTTTTAATTTTGTCCCTGTGAAACTCCTGCTCTGATATCAATAAAATGTTCATCACATCCCTTTTTGTTTTGTTTCCAGCATTTTTCTTTCAATAAGAGGACCCTGTTAATAACCAACCTACCCGAGTATCTTGATGGCAGCTACAGAGAGGACGATGTCGCCAACCTCCTCCGTCCATTTGGGTTCATCTACAAGGGCAACAACATCTATATTATTCCTCAGAAGCGCATGGTAGGAGCCAGGTCATTCATCTGGGTGGAGGTGGTTTATTAAGAGACTAATTGAATTAATACAAGTTAAAAACCCATGACTTCCCAGTCAGAGCTGAGAAAGCCTCTAACATTTGAGATCTATTTCTAGGTCATTACCAATATCCTAAATTACAAATGTTTATTTCTTTTCTTTCAGGCTTTTGCCCTGATGCCTCATGCAAGAAACATTCAAAACATCATCAGATATTTGGACAGGAATGATGTTTTTCTCAGAGGCTCTAAACTCATTTTGAAAGTTGTGAGCGTCAACATTTCAATGACGCCAGTAAGAATTCCTACAGTCCTATTGTTTAAATATGTCATAATGTTTGGTATACTCACAACCTGAAAAAGTACATTTTTACAGAAATGAAAACCTTTTGCTTTGTTTGCAATTACTTTTGATTAGAAATAAACTGCTGCTGATGGTCAGAGGAACTTTGTTGGTTGTGATTATCAGTGGTATCATTCCACAAAATGTTTTATGAATAGTTTATCTTCTGAATATTATGCATAATGCTGACACTCTGTTTAAACCTAATTACTTTCTATCTAAAGTCATGTTTAACTTTCTGTTCTAGTTTGGATTTTATTTATACCTGATGAAGATGATGCGTTCTGTAAGCAACACGATCAACATTTCTTCTCCCTCTCATCCCTGAATGTTGGGGTTGAACTTTAAATAGAAGCAGCTTTGTTTTATGTTTAAACAGAAAGTGAAGGATAATGGAAGCAGTACGATCTTCATCCACAACATCTCACCAGGTGACGCCGAACACCTGAGGGAAACGTTGATCAAAATTGGTTCTGTGAAAAACTACCTGCCGCTTCTCAACAAGGTATTAAAGTACAGCTTTCATCTGATGCATTTAAGTTTAATGACCTCCTTTTTATTGCTTTACTGCCTGTGTGTTTCAGGTGTTTGTCCAGTTTAAATCCCCACGTGATGCAGACCGGCTCGGAGTCTGGTACAGTTTACTGAAGCCTACTGACCATCATGTCTACAGGCTGAAGATACCACCAGACTCCAGGATGTCGCTACGTAAATCATCCATCCATCCATCCATTTTCTGTAGCCGCTTAGTCCTCCACAGAGGGTCGCGGGGGGAGCTGGTGCCTATCTCCAGCGGTCAAGGGGCGAGAGGCGGGGGACACCCTGGACAGGTCGCCAGTCCATCGCAGGGCGCTACGTAAATCATTTTTAGAAAAACAAAAGTATTCATGAGGTTTTTTGGTTCACTGTGTTTGGATCTCGTCTGATGTTTCTATGGTTACTGAAAAATAATTAAAAGCATTTCATCAGTTTCAAAGGTTTTTATTGACAATTACATAAAGTTTATACAAAGGGTTAATATCTGCAGCATTGGTCCTTCTTTTTCAAGACCTCTGTAATTCACCCTGACTTTCACCTGTGGTCCAGATCCTGACTGATGGAAGCTCAGTCTTTAAATCAACGTGGGACTTAGCTTGTCCACCAGTATCTTGAGGATTGACCACAAGTTCTCAGTAGGATAACGGACAACCCCAAAATGTAGATGTTCATTGAACCATGAAGTTCTGACTTTATCCTTCAGGCCTGATGCTCCATCATACTGGAAAAGACATTGTTAATCACCAAACTGAACGTGGAAGGTAGGAGGAGTTTCTCTAAGAAGATGTTTAGGTCTGTGTTCTGAGGCAAAGCATTGAGAAGCATCCTCCTACCTGAATGATCTCAGGATGCTCTACTTCTACTTTTCCCAGAACAGAGGGCTGATGGGAACATTCACTTTTATTTTTGGACTATCCTTTATCCAAATACTTCAAACAATCAAAAATGAGTCATCAGAGAAAATGATTTTCTTCCCATCCTTGTACCTTTAATAGACGATCACGTCTGTCTCTGATGGTTTTCTTGGAGAGGAGTTGGCTTCTTTGCTGCCCTTCTTGACACCAGGCCATCCTCCCATCTTCTCACTGCTGCAGATGCACTCACACCTGCCTGCTGCCATTCCTGATCCGCTCTGCTCAGGTGGAGCCCTGATCTCTCAGCTGGATCAACTGTAGGAGACGGTCCTGATGCTGCTGGACTTTATTGGGTGCCCTGAAGTCTTCTTCACACTTTCATTTTTGGGGGATTCACTTTTTTATAGCAAGGAGGGCTTTTGTAATCTATCAAATTTCATCTGATCATTCTTCAGAACATTCTTGAATTTAGCAGACCGTCATCCTATCATTCTCAAAACCTTTAGACTCGGCCGTCCATCAGGATAGGATGGTGTTATTTCTGCTTTGACCTTTTGGTTACTGAGCAGCTGCAGCAGAATCATTGCAGCAGTCATTTTTTTATTTTTTATTTTGTTTGTGCAGCACCCAAACACCCAGTGAAAGCTCTACCAGACACTAAGGACATTGAAGCATCTGCCATCCCAACAGCAAAGTGTGGCGTTCCTCAGGGCAGTGCTTCACCATTCTGGATCACAATGAGGACCAGTCCTTTTGTGTTTCCTACCTCCTCTCCTTGGTTCAACATCCCAAGTAAGGAACAAAAAATCATGTGAAGATCTGACCTGACATTTAATGATTTATCTGAAGTGACTGTTTATTTGATTCCTAGGTTATCGGACAGTCAGGGGTATAATGGATATTGAGGTAAATGTATTTATTTACATTCAGTTAAGAACTTTTTTTCAGATTTGAAAATCATATACCAACATTTCCTCTTGAGGCTGCTTGCACACAGGAAGTGCTGTTTGCTGGGATAGCAGATGTTTTCCGCTGCAGCTTATTTGTCAGGAGAGGCTCGATCAGCAGCAGCACCTGTGCAACAACCGCCTCCACATTTATCTCTGTGGATACAGTTCACTGCTTTTAATGTGAAGGGCTCATTTCTTCTGAAATGATGGATTCCTTTCTGAAGATGTATTTTGCAGGATTTTAAAATGTGTGTTTTTTTTTTTTAACCTTGTAGAAAGCTGGTTCTCTGGCCTCCAAGTTCTCCACCATCATGTTGACTGGTTTACCACAAGAAAACTACAACGACAAGGACGTCGCTAAGCTGGTGTGGCGTTATTTCCCCAAACAGAACCTCCACTCTTTATACTACAACCTTACAGTCCTACCACTGCAGAGGAGGGTGAGGAGCAGACCCATTCATACACGCTCAGACATTTACAGAGTATTACAGTATTCTCTAGTCTCCTCTGTCCTCTCCAGGCCTTTGTGTACTTCAGCAGCTGGAACGCCTGCTGTGATTTTGTCCTAAATCACATAAAAAACCCAGTTTCTGTCAAAGGCTGTGAGCTGAAGGTTCACTTTGTGCTGGAGGACATGCAGCCTGGATTCAGTGAGGTGACTGAGAGCATTTTATTAAAATTATTCATCATAAGAGCAGCTAAACAGCTGGAAAAGTCAGGTTTTGGAAGCTTTGATTTAAAACATTCACTTGTAAAGTTGCTGCAGTTTGACTCATTGAGGTTTTTGTTTCTCAAAGCTTTTATTGTATATTTGAGGAGTGCAAATGTTTATCACATGACGAGAGATAAAGTTTTTTGAAGTGGGAAAGAATCAACTAATCATTTTAATCAATAAGGTCTTTGTGTTTTTCTGAATCGCTTCCTACAGATGGACACAAGACTTGTGATTTATTTTTATAATCGATAGTCTGTGTTTTCAGGAGATGATGTACAGAACTGTGATGAAGTGGAGCAACACTGTAAGTCTTGAAACCAGATTTAAACCTGTAAAAGGAAACGGCAGCAGCTTTAACCACTGCCTGCTGGTTGTTTCCAGCCCGTTTCAGAGCTCCAGACTCTGGAGGAGCGGCTGCTGTGTGTGGAGGTCTCTGAACTGTCCTTACACCTCGTCATGATGGTCATGAAGGCAGTGGCTTCTGTCGCTGCCTTCGTTAACTTCCTGCCACTCGCTAACAGGGTAACATTAAAAACACCTGCATCAGTCACAGATCAGATCAGGATCGTGTGTCGGTCCTAGGAGGAGTTTAGGATTTCATGAAGTTATAAAACCTTGTTTTTATTTCAGTTTTACTGAAATTTAACACACTTCATCTACGAGTCAGTTGTAACTTTAGAAAGTCAAATGAGGATTTTATTAAGTAAATCCTAAAACATTTACAGGTTGTAGAGTGTTTAAGATGAATTGAAATTCCACTAAAATCTTAAATATTCTTTATATTTTTTCTTACTTTCTGTTTATAACCTTCTTCCTGCCTCAGATTGTCGTTGAGATGTCTGAATCCAGAGGAGTGACTGAAGCAGTCGAGAAGACCTCACTGGGAGCTTCATCCAAGCAAGAACTTTGGTGTGTGTGTGTGTGTGTGTGTGTGTGTGTGTGTGTGTGTGTGTGTGTGTGTGTGTTTATCTAACAGTCTTCCTGTTTTTCTCTCACTCAGGAGCAAAGTTGAACGTTTTGACTCGTGAGTATCTGATTAGGAGTCAGAATCTGTGAAGAAATGTAAAATCTGTTGTTACCACTACATCATTCATTCATTTTAGGATGGATTTATAAGCCACTGAGCTGACGACTAGTGTTTTTGTTGCATTTTAAATGTTTTCATTAACATAAGTCTGCAAATTGATTGACTCTTTAATGATAATTAGATTCCAGTATCACAACCAGAGGCAGCATTTCTTTCAATTAGTTTTTAAAAAATTATTTGATTCAATGATTTAAATTTTCATTGTTGCACATATAAAACTTCAGCATCAGCTTCTTGTTCAGCTGATCACTAATAATAAGGATGATTTTTTTTTTAAACTGCTTTAGGTAATAATTGTTCACCTTTAACCCTTTATTACCTACAGGAACTCCCATGCTCCAATTTACATTTGTTTTCAAATGCAGCCAAACAAGACAGAGTAAAAATTATTTTTGCATAAAAACCAAAGGAGTAACACTTGTACTTCATCCCATACTGAGCATGTCCCAGAGAACTGGTTCTTTCCACTAATGGGAACAGTCTGATCACCCCGTCCTTTATTGATTCCCTATTTTCTACCCAATGTTGAGGATGAATCTGGCCAAAAAAAAAAAAGAGAGCCACATTGGAGTGAAGGAAGTGCCCCCCCATGTAAAGTACCTCTGTGTTGTTATGGAGAGAAACTGTCACTGAAGCATGACGTTTGACTGTAAATAGGTTTCTAGAACACGTAGAACTTGAATTAAACTAATGTAAATAGTCTATTTTCAGATACATGCTGTCTTTTTGCAAGTTTTGGTAAACATGATTTAATTTGTTTTAGTTAGTTTAACCCTTGTGCCCCAAAAAAACTAGAAAAATCCACAGGGCCCCAACATAAGGACAGTGTGAGGGTTATAAAAATGAGTTAAAAATTCATTTAAAATAAATTTTCTGTGGTTTGAAAGATTTTTGTGCAACTTCTGTTTATTTACAACTTTATAGGAAAAGGCTCATAAATGACAAAAACGATTTTCTTTTTTTGTGTGGTTTACTGTACTGCTTAGCAAATCACTGAGCTACTATAGACTTATTATTATATAAAATTGGGATGTTTTAAAGCTGCACTGTGCAACTTTCAAACAAGCTAGGTTTAGCTAGCTATTTTACACTAATACGTCTCAAAGCTCTCACCCCTCATGTTGGCTATAATCTCTAGGCCACGCCTCCCCCGGACATGGGGCCGCGCATTGCCACATTAACAAGATAGTACAAAACACCAGCCGTTGAAACGCTATGCTAATGTTCCCCCAGGTTTTTCCTCTTTCTACGTCCAAACGTTTTTTTGTTTTCTGCTAGCTGAAAAGGTGTTTTCCTTTTGGGACTCTGGTATTTTTTCCTAAAATTGAAGCGATAACAGCCGGCTGTTTCTGTCCTTCTCTCACTTCCGGGATGTTCTGCTGAAAAATGCTCCAGCAGCATTAATGGAGGATCCAAGCAGTGAGGAAGTGTGGTGCTTTGGTGAGACAGACAGCCAGATTGTCCAATTGTATCTTTCGGTCCAAAACATATAATTGGCTGAGGTTTTTAGAGAACTGCAGGGAACCACCTTATTGTTTCATTTTTTTATCACCACAATATATTTATAGCTATATTATGTTAGAATGTTGTTAAGAGGCATGAAAAAAAATGTTTTAAGCTACATTGTTTACCAAAACCTGTATCACCTTTAAGGTTTGCTTTGATATTTAGCTTAAAAATATGTAAAGAAACGTTCTGGGACACTTGTTCTATGATGGGTCATAAAGGGTCAAATGACCTAAAGTTAAAGCATTAATTAGGTATAAAATCATGTTTGATAACAAAAGTCATGTTTTTATTTAAAGAAACTGAAGTAACCAGAAACAGAACGATGAAAGTTTTTTTGTTTTTTTGTTGGGAACATACGTTTTTGTTTTGTATTGCAGAGGATAGACCTGCTTCATGTCAGACATTTTGAGCATCGACAAGGGCTGCATCCCATTTAGAGGAAGTTGTTTACAATAGTTTAAAGAAACAGCAGCTGCAGAATTGGAATGCAGCCATTGTAGTGCTTTCACTTCACTTTCAGGTCAACTTGTTTCCCGTGAAACAGGCGTGTTGTGAATATAATCGACTACATTCATCATCTTGTTTGAACAACCTACAGGAAACCTGTTTCTGCTCCTCATTCCAGCCTAAAGACATTCAAACAGCGTCTACAAGACTCAGCTGAGACCTTAAGACTTGAACCTGACCTCAGTACCAAAACCACATCTGTGAAAACTGATGAGACAAAAACGGTTAGAAAACAAAGACCTCGTGCTGCTAAAACAGCTGCCTTATCTAGAATCCATCTCTCTGAATCAAGATCCTCAGAAATTAAAGATGCTCTCCCTGATCAGAGGACGTTCTGGTCTCAGCTGAACCAGAATGATTCTTCACAGAGTTCAGTCACAGCTGAAAGGATCTGCTATCCATCAGAAGCTCCTCTGACGTCCAGAGACACCATTCAGCTTGATTTAGAAGATGGAAAACCCACAGAGAGCTTAGCTGAGTCAAAAACAGAAACATCAGAGATGGATCCACCTGCAAAGAGGCAGAAGTTACAGGAAACCAACCAGAGCCAGAGTCTGGAGATCAAAGAGGTGAAGAAAAAAGGAAAAGTAGATGCTGGTGATGAGAAAGACAATGAAATATTTCATGTAGTCAATAAAATATATGATCAAAAGGAGGAAGAGAGCAGCTCTGAAACCCCTGGACCTGAAAGAGACCAGATCCTGCATCAGGAAGGTCTTCAGGTCTCAGCCGATGCTGCTGAAAACCAGGCAGCTGATGATGAAGATGGTTTCACAGTGACTCAGGTGTCAGAAGAAGATGCAGCCAAAAATCAGGTGTACCATCACGAAGAGGACTCTGACGGTTCTGTTCAACAGACTCCAACCACAGGAAGTTCTGAGAGAAGACATGAAGAGGTCAAGAGATCAAATCCTACAGGAATACCAGAGCAACCTGATGAGGGACAGAAGACTCTAAATAACGGCGGAAACTCTCCGGAAAATAGTGATCATTCCATTCAAACATCTCTCAGAAGAAGTAGAGGAGAGAAGACCTCAACAAGGAGCTCAGGTTTTAGAGACTCAGCTGAGCTAAGTGAGGAGAAAACTCCCAAACCAGAAGACGAGGATCATCTGATCAAGACGTGTGAAAGAAAGTCATCTACAGATGAAGAGAGCACAAAACCAGGATCAGAGTCTGAACATCAGATTGTAGATTCTCTAGAGGATCATCAGCTTCATGAGGGGCCGATGACAGAGGAGGAAAGTGAGGTGGATGACTTGATGCTGTCTGGTTCCTCAGCTGTAGTGGAGGAGGAGAATCAGCTTCATGGGGTTGGAGATGATCCTTCTGCAGAAGGATCTGGGACCAGGCCACCAGATAAAGATGCTTGGAAACAAGAGGAACCTTTAACCAAGTCAAGTAGTGAGGAGATTTGTTCAACTTCAAAACATGAGACCAACGAAGAGGAAGAATACCCCGATGAAACAGCTGAGAAAGAAAAAAGGCAAACTGCTTCTAACGAGAAGCTGATAGGAGGTCAGGAAACTGAGAAGATGGAAACAGAAGCTGAGGAGATGGAGACTCTAGATGAGGTTGAAGAGGGAGGAGTGACAGAAGGAGAGCTGGAAGAGCTTGTTCCTCCTGTTAAGACTGATGATGATGATGAGGAGGAGGAGGAGTCACCAGATGAAGACGAACTGGAAGGATGTTCAGAGGAAGGAGGACACAGCAGGACAGAAGGTAAAGGATGTTGGAGAAACGGAACTAGTATCGCATAATACTGATATAACAAATTACTGAAGTATAACATTTATTAGTAAAAACCTTTCACTGATAAAAATGAGTGGTTCAGAAAAATATCAGAATTAAAAAGAAAACATTTAGTTTTTAAAATGATTAAAAATGATGTCGTGGTGTGTTTATGCTCCTGTTCACTCCAATAATGCTGCCACCTGAAAGCTGCAGTCACAGAGGAAACGTTTGTTTTTATTTCTGTTTTGGTTGTGTTCAGTAAATTAGGATGTGTACTAAAATAACTTCCTTTTTATTAAATCAAATAGTCACCATTTAAACAAGGCATTATGGGTCTTTGCTCCGGAGCTGGTTGAGTTTTTATTCCCTTTCATTTCAAAAACCTGCAAAATACACAACTTTTTTTCTAGAGAGGCTGTCCTACAAATAGACTGTGATATTCTGGGGTTTTTATTTTAAATGTTCTGAGTCTCTTCTCTATTTTTTTCAGTCATCACTAAACATCTGAGTGAGTCTGTTGGACCTGAAGCGAAGCGTTTCTGTTCTCGGTCTAACCCGACCCCGTCCAGCTCCAGAGGTCCAGTAGGTGAGAAACACCCCCAGATACACTTCAAAAAGTTAGAATATCATAAAGTTCGTATTTTTGTCACTCATTTCAGAAAGTTAAACCTGTATAATATATAGATTCATTACACATAGTGAAATATTTTAAGTTGGTTGGAACTCCTTTTGCATGAAGTCCTGCATCAATGCAGCGTGGCATGGAGGAGATCAGTCTGTGGAGCTGCTGAGGTGCGATGGAAGCATCATCAGGTCATCTGCATTGTTGGGTCTGGTGTCTCTAATCGTCCTCTTGACAATCCCCCATAAATTCTCTAAGGGGTTCAGTAACACCATGGTCCTTAAAGCAGCTTTTGTTAACTTAGACAGTGTGGGCAGCTGTCAAGTCCTGCTGGAAAATGAAATCAGCATCTCCTCCTTGGGTTCAGGTGTTGCTACCTTCCTCTCCTTGTTTCTCCAGGTCAGGAGTATGTGGAGCTTAAATGGGGCTTTTTCTGTTCCCTCAGCTCCATTTTCTACCTGAACGAGAGCGAAACGGAGGACAAGCACTGCTGCAGCCGAGCTCACTACGACAACGTGAAGGTCTGTAGACAATCTCACGATACTCGTCTCACAAAAACACATTTCCTGTCTTACTGTGTAAGTTTTATGTCCAGAAATATCTCCACAAGCACCAACAGAGGCTTTCAAGTTCAACAGAGGATGATCAAGGTTCTGGGTCTGATTGAAGAACATTAAAAGGTGCCTGCCTTTACCTACATGAATGTGGATTAAGTTTGAATATGCTGTGATTGATTGGAGCAGGAACATGTGACCTCTGGAGCACTGAAGGGGATCCTTAAGGTTCTGATTTCTAATTTTCTGGGTATAACAAGACACATTGGTTATGTTTTCTGCTCTCAATATAAAATCTCATTTCTGAACTTTAGTTTGGATTCAGATTAAAATCATTAACAGATTAGGACAAGTTGTCTCATTAATTATTGATGCTATGTGAAGATATGTTTATGTAATTAGTTTGAAAATCTTTAGTTATACTTGAACGTATTACTTATTGCTAGACTTTTTTCATGAATTTGTTTAAACATCACGTGATGTGAATCATTTGTTTTTCACTTTTAAACACTTCATGTTAAAGTAATCTGAGATTAAAATACTTGCCTTGAACATTTTTATGTATTCAGTTTTTCACCAGGAGTCATTAAACTCACCTTTATTGTGAAAATAAGTTTAAATTCCTTCAGTTGGTAGATCTTTAGAAGGGGATGAGTACCCAGAATGCATTGTAGTTGGATCTCAGCTGATGCTTAGTGTTTTTTTATTCTGAGCTTAAACGATCCAGACTTTGGTTTCTTTGAAAAATTTATTACAAAACTGTAAAATATAAAACATTTAACAAATTTCTCAGGAGCTTTAAACTGAAACCTTTTGTTGCATGTCTGAGCTGTTAACTAACATCAAACATCTGTAAAATATCCAGTTCAAAAGACATTTTGCTAACACTGCTTCAATACTTTGTTCTGAGAATAATTATTTAAACAGGATTTCTCTAAAGCCTGGGTCCCACAGGAGACATAAACGCCGCGTCTTAGGCGAGTCTTCTGGTCTCTCAGGATGCTTTCCTGAAGCGTAGTACCGTTGAACACAGCTTGCTAAATCGTGCAACGGTCACAGTACCTCGCAGGAACTGAGAACATGAAGTGCTTCATTTGGTCAGAACTACTGTCATGTTTTGTGGGACTATTCAACCATGGGTAAGTGAGCTATTTGTTGGAATAGACTGTTTCTAAACACTCAAAATGCTCGTTGTCCATGTATATGCAGTTTGTGTTTGCTGTACTAGTAGCGGTTCAGCGTATTGTCGTAATTTCTGAGTCAAAGTACTCCACAATGTTGCGGCACGTCTCGGCACAGAAATAGAACGGTTGCGTATCTTTAGCACCGTGGTGGTTCTCGTGGGACTACTCTAATTGACTACAATAGTTTTTATTCAAAATCATGGCTCGGGCGCTACATGGGGCAGTGCTGATGTTTCCTATGGGACCCAGACTTTAGAAGGGTACCTGCCTGATATACAGAGAAGCTGTAGGTCATTTCTAAGCTGGTTTAAACAGTTTATTAAATATTTTTGTCTAAATTCTTCACAACAGTTTTACTGGTGTCTTTTCTGTAAATTAATCTGAATCTGTACATGTGCAAGTTTATGTACAAAACAAAGTAAATTGATATAAATAAATGATCCTGAATACTAAACAGAAGTATGTGTCCATCACAGAGTGGTGAGATCATCTTCTGACAGGATTTCGTGTAGACTTTCTGGAAGGTCTTTGTTGAAGCTTCTGGTAATATTTCTGAAGAGGAAAAAACAATAAGACGACTTGTTTTAAGTGTTGAGTTGTGTGGTCGCTGTACCTTCAGGTTGTCGTAGTGAGCTCGGCTGCAGCAGTGCTCGTCCTCCATTTTGCTCTCGTCCAGGTAGAAAACAGAGCAGAGAGAACAGAAAAAGCCCAGTTTACGCTCCAAGAACTCCTCACCTGGAGATAAGATCCAGGTTTAATGTAAGGTCAGCAGTGGTGACATCCTGTATCTACTCAATCTGTACAAGTTATGCTTCCTGTCCTGATCCTCTGCAGAACATCCTTTAATACTTCACAATAAGAACCTTAAACACAACAGCCTCAAAACAAACAGCTTCAGATGTTTTGTGATGTTTAAGACTCTTATTGTGAAGGACTGAATTAAGGTCTTTGGGTTCTATGAACGCTGCACCATTATTAATGTAACCAGTACTGTCACCACAGGGTGTGTCCTCCTGAGTTAGAGGAGAGGTCACGCCACAGATGGTCAGTGAATGCACCGTTTATAAAGGTGTGTGTGTTAGATGCAGGGCTGGTGCATGGTTGCTACAGCTGCTGAATCAAGCTGACTGTTCACTGGGGCAGCAGTTTCTGGTGTGATTACACACAATTCTTTTCTGTTGGTTGACTGGAGCAGTATATAGGTGTATAGTGGGTTAATCTGAGTTTGTTTAGTTACAGCTTTGCCCCACTGCTCAATTTAGTGGGTTTCATTCATTTGATTCGCGACACTACCTCGTGATCGAGCTCTGCACCGATTAGTACCAACCGACATAGCTGGTCTAGGTAGCTACCAGATCAGCTCGGCATCCTCCTTCAACTGACGACTTCACACTACGGCAAAGCCACTTAGACAAAATTCTCATTTTGGAAAGAGTTTGTCAGGTTTGTAATTAAACACGTTTCTTACTGCCTAAATGTTTTCTTTACAACTGTAATTTGTTAACATATTTGTCTTTGTTTTGTAAAGAATGTGAAACATCAAATCAACATCAGACTGTGCCAAATAAGCACAACAGTTCTTACATGTGATGTTTTAACTGTATTTACATAATTAGTAGGCCTGACTTACTATAAATGTAGAATTATTCTGTATATTCATTAGTTCATATGTAAATAAATCTAAAGATTCATTCAAAGAGTAGTTGTAGTCCTTCCTCCAATGAAGAACTACAACCGCAAATTTGTCCAGACCAATCAAAAGCTTTAGCGTTATGCTAATGTCATTTCCGTTAGTCTTACGTTCAGTTCTAGTTCTACTAAACACCCCACCTACAGCGTGGGGGCACTGGGGGGTGAGCTTTGGGTTATACTGTATTAGAGGGTTTTCTTCTTTTAGGGTAGAACCGTTGTTCCCTTTGTGTTTACCTTCATATCATTGTTGTTTGCTACTTTGTCTATGGTTGGGGAAGAGGGATATTTTAAATTGATGTTTTAGATAAAACCCAAAATAAAGAATTTATATTTTTGCACTCCTGTCTTGGTTCTGTTTGTGTTACCGGACCTCTTAAGGTTCATATGGTACTCATGCGTGTTAAAGGCCCTTAGCCTTACTTGGTATCACTACTTATCTAACTCAGTAGGGTCTGTGCAATGGTCATATCGGTATATTTCTATACAGTTTGTATTTATATTGATATTCTAATATCAGTTGATTTCTGTACAGCCCTGTAAATTCACATCTGTATTTTATCTCATCCTCTTATATTGTGTCTCTGTCATCATGTGAAATTCGTGTGTCATTTACTTTCTTTTTCTCATGTGTATGCTGCTGTGACAAGTGAATTTCCCCACTGTGGGATCAATAATTCTATTCTACAACAAAATGCCTCATATATAGTTGACTGTAAAAAAACACTCCGAAACAAAGTTACAGTAATGATAAAAACAATGGAATTACTTTTGTTCCTTTGTTTTGTTTCTGAGATGAATTTCAGATCTCCAAGATGAAGGGAAAGTATTGGAATATTAATTTAATAAAAACAGACCTGTTTCATCCTCGTGTTGGCGTTTAGCTGATCTTAAGGTTCTCTCGTCTTCCTCTTTCGTCTGTTTATCCATTTCATTTACAATCTGCAAAACCAGACATTTTTTAGAACTCAAACTTACAGGAAGTAAAATGTGTCTGAATGTCCACCTGACCTCAGCCTGTAGCGAGTCAGGGGTCTGGTTCTTTGCAGCATCATGTCCATCCTTCATCTCCTTTCCTGTCTTGCTGTTCTTTGCTCGGGTCTCATATTTTCTAACAGTTTGCTCCTGTTTATTTGAATTTTCTTCTCTGGTCTTCAGCTGACTTCTCCTGGTTGGTCCATCCATCTGTCCATCAAGGATTTGGTTCATTTCACCATTTTCTATATGTTCCTGTCCTTTGAGTTTTCTCACATCATCCTTAAAATCCAGACTCCAGGTTTGGTTGGACTGGATTTCCTGTTCTGGTGTTAGTGGATTCTTTTCTGATGTTTCCATATTTGCTGCGTGGATCTTTCTGGTTTTATCGTCTTCTCTCTGTAGTGGCTGACACTCCGATGTTTTGGGAACCTGATCTGATGACTGGGTCATATTTGAGTCAAGGGGTGTTATGAAGTCACTGGTCTCCTCTTTTGTCACAACACTTTGTTCTGTAACTGAATCATTAGATCCAGACGAGGTAGATTGAGGTTTTTTATCAAGAACTACATCCGGTTTAGAGCTTGCTGGGAAGTTGCGCGGGTCTTGGAGACGTTTACGGGTTGTCAAACTGAAAAACGGAAAATAAAAATGTTGCAATTAGAGATTGGCGTCTTACAAACTGTTCTTAGCCTTATTGGCTGAAACTGATGTTTCAAACATTCCCAACTTAGTACAAAGACAAATCAAGATCCACTTTGGATATTTAAAACGGACTGAACACAGTGAGTCAGAAGAGTTCCATTGTTTTAACATGTAAAGTAACGCTGGATTATTGTGCCAAATTATTTTTATCTAGAGATCTAGGAAGTCATTGCTAAGGGTATCGCAGATACACCTAGTTGATATGTAGAAATCAGGGAAATGGAATCATAAAGAGAACATGCATGAAGCTGAATTTAGTCAAGTCTGACTGAATGTATTTTTTACTTTGTGTCAAATAAACAACTCCCTGATTAACTACAAATATTTTGTCTCTTGGGTAAAATACATTCTGAAGGCCAGGAGCAGCTCCGACCTAGACCATGTTATCCAGGCCTTTATCTGTTAAAGCTTCATACTAAGCTGTTGTAACTGTTAGTTGTTTAATATGCCGAGGATTTACTGGTGTATTTCAAATAAGCATAACTATGCTTGATGTAAGTGACTAAGAATATTTTTATAACACAGTCATCAATCAACCAAGATACACGTCATACAGACCTAGCTGTTCTGTGTATTTTTGCATATGACATGATGTTCTACGTGAAAGATGCAGGAAGCATCCTGGGCTCTTTGAATCAAAATAGCCTTTTTAAACCTTCATGTAATAAGATAATATTGAGATTAAGAACCTCTATTCCAGGGATATTTCAACACATGGCTGGGTATTAAACCCTGATTTTCCACACTGTAGATGGCCTCTCTTCCCCTGAGCCACAGTCGCCTTAAACACTATTAAAACCTGTAAAGCCTTAAGCTTATAGGGACACCTTGTTCAAACTCGACAGGAAACAAATGAGATACTCACGACTTGACACGTAGAACGTCATTCCTGTGAAGAAGAAAGAAGATAAATGTTGGTGACGTTTAATGTTGGTATTTACAGAAGAGTTGCTAACAAACATACCAAGTTTTATGTCCACACAAACGGTCCTTTAAGAAAACATTCTCCACCTTTTCTGCATCGTTCGTTTCAGCCATCTCGATGTAAATCTGAGTCAGGAGATGAAAAGTACAATAAAACAAGGAACAGTTTTATGAATTTAAAGCTGCACTCGGCAGGTTGGTAAACTAGCTAGGTACAGCTAGCTATTTTACAGAAACACGTCTCTGAGCACTCACCCCTCCCGTCAGCTAAAATCCGTAGGCCAGCCTTTCCGCGGACATGGGACCATGCATTGCCACGGTTACAACAGACACCAAAACTCAGGCCGTAGAAACGTTCCACCAGCTTTTCCTCTTTTCACCTCCAAACGTTTTTTTTGGGGTGACTGGTATTTTTTCCTAAAATGGAAGCGCTAACTGCCGGCTGTTTCTGTCCTCTCTCAGTTCCGGGATGTTCTGCTGTAAAATGTGCCCGGGCGGATTAATGGTGGATCCAAGCAGTGCAGAAGTGCAGCAGACAGACAGCCGGATTGTCCAATCCTATCGTTCAGTCCGAACGATAGGATTGGACAATCACTTTATTGATTTCTTTCTGGGGTTTTTAAAATCTCCACAATATATTTATAGCTATACTATGTTAGAACATTGTTCTAATATAAAAAATACGTTAAAAGCTACATTGTTTACCAACCTGCCGAGTGTAGCTTTAACTTGAATTTTTATACCACTGGTTGTCAAACCTTGTTGGCGAGTGCCAAGTAGTTGGTAAAAGGAGCAATGGAAGCCACCGCTTCCATGATCCTCATAACTAGAAAAACATTCGCCTTAGAGATCTCCACACGCAGCAGGCGGCCCTCCAGAGTCTCAAGAACGGGAATATGCTGAAGAAAGAGCAGGTTGTGTTAACGCAGCAGATTTCATTAAATAACAGATAAAAAGAAGAAATGGAATAACTTACAGCATTACTCCATTTCATCAGATTACTGTATACAGTCTCCTGCAAACACAAAATATCACTATCATCATAGAAGTCCCAACAAAGTCCAACAGTTACAACTATTAATTACTCGAGACTTTTGTACAGATTCAGGTTTTATAATCTTTACTAGTAACCATACCTCACTGAGTCCAGGATGCAAATCCTGGAGGACAAAATGGATTCTGAGATGTGGATAGTGTCCTCCGATAGAAACTCGATTTGTTAGGTAACTCGCAACAAAATGTTGACATGCTTCCCAGTTTTTGAAATACACAAAAGCCTAAAGATGAAGACAGAAGGAAGGAAAACTAATGACTCCTCTATTCAACCAAATGAATCAAGGGCTTAAAAAAATAAAATAAAATAAATGGTATTCCAACTCTGTGGGTAGTCTTCTATTTAAAATTTTAAGCGATGATGAAATGTGAGGTTTGTGTCTGAAAATACTGCTATCAGTTTACTTTCCTGTTTTTAATTGATATTTGAACAAGTTCAGCTTATTAACTTTTTAACCTCTAAAAAATGCAAGAAGTAACTCAGTTTAATTGATAACACTGTTTCTTATGATCTTAGCTGAACAAGTGTAAACCTATTTTTGAAGAGGGGGTGTTGATTGTAGTGTTTATAAAAAGTAATCACCTACTTGGATCTTTTACTCTGTTATTGCTTTTAGAAATCTATCATGATCCACTGAATTTAGCTTCTTTGACCAAAGCTTTTACACCCCCCCCCCCCCCCCCCCCCACTAAATCCAACATAAAAACAGATTTCCACAAAATAATAAATATATGGAACATAAAATAATTGCATAAATGTTCACCTCCTTTAAAATGACTGACCCAATTGAACAGAGGCCCAGCCAATTGGTGCTGGTGGTCTCATGATTAGTGGAAATTAGATTAAATAGGATTGAATTTATTTTCAATCAATTTGCATTCTTTTAAGGAATGCTAAACTTACTGCCATCAGAATGTGAATAACTAATGTAAAGTGCTTTGTAGTCCATGACTATACAAATTATTTTGTGTATGTCATACTCCCCCGTCAGCCACCAGGTGTCACTGCAGGCCAGAGGTACATTCAAATAAGCTTTCACTTATTTATGCGTTTCTTACTCTCTTCTGCATCGTTAGGACGATCAAGTTAAAGTTCTGTGACTGACGTTTCTCTCGAGGGAAACAAAACGACACCATATTGACAACGTCTTCATGAGAGTAGGATCCGGCTGGCAGACCGGTCAGCATGATGGTGGAAAACACAGAGGCCCGGGCCTGAGCTTCCTACAGGTCACAAGGTTCAAAGGTCAAGTGTCTATATCTGAATGTCAAAGAAAGAAAATTGGGAGTATAAAAAATAAACTTACTGCAATGTCACTGACTTGATGGATTGTCATAAAATCTAAACCCAAACAGGTGAACACAATCACTTAACATGATGCACCTGGTGATTACATCAGCTTCCAGGTGTTTCTCCTACCTGGGATGATGAACCAGGGAGAGGCAGTAGGGAACATGTATGGAGCTGTTGTCATGGTAACCCAGAACGGTGGTAGACTGCCTCGTGGAATGCGCTGAATATTTGTTAATGTGGTTGTCCTGGCAACACCATCCTTTATGCCTGGTAAAATGTCACTTCCCCGTCTTGGTGCTACACAAACAGGAGGGAGACGTGAATATTTCAGATTAGAGTTTGAAGATGTCTTTGGTGAAGAAAAATGCTTTTTTTAAAAGAAAGTATACCCCTTTTACGTTAAAGGTCTTACAGAGAAATACAGTTTTAAAAATCATCCGTCTACTAAAATGAAATAAGTAAAATAAAAACACATTACATCAGGTCATTTATTTAACATAAACTAAGCCAAATGAACAGAGCAGCTGAGTGAAATCCAACTGCACTTTGTTTGCTTCTATTTGAACTATAGAGCAGCAGCTAGATGCACTGGTTAAATGATCATCATCAGTCCTCTATAAAACCAGGAGTTAACACAATACCAAAAGGCAAAGGCCTCATATGCTAGTGACCAGCTCATAAACAAGCCAGCTACAGTTTATAAGTTTGACTCTCCAAAGTTCTAGTTAGAACTGACAAAGCTCCTCAGATGAGAAACAAAACACTTTCAAAGAAGTCCAGTTGCCTTCCTTTAGAACCCAGAATAGCTTAATAGAAAAACCTGTTTCCCATCAATCTAGGAGGGGTTAAATGTCATTTCCAAATGACTTGAAGTCCATCAGTCTATAATAATAATACATCAGTTTTATATAGCGCTTCTTAGGACACTCAAAGACGCTTTACAGAGTTGCATTATTCATTCACACTCTGGTGGTGGTAAACTACGACAGACGTCTGTAGCCACAGCTGCCCTGGGGCAGTCTGACAGAAGCGAGGCTGCCATTCTGCGCCATCGGCCCTTCTGACCACCACCAACATTCACACACAGTCACACAGAAACATCATTCAAGAGTGGAAAACATTCAAGACAGATGCTTCATTTTCCAGCATTCCAGCAAGTTCACCACAAGGTCAATGCTCAGAGAAATTACCATAAATAGCTCCATTTCTACAAACCTCGGTTAGCAGGTCAAAGGTCAAGGCTCGTGACAGCAAAAAAGACGGAACAAGATTGTCTTGTTTTTAAAAAAATTAACTTGGATCTGAATGAACCACAAGACTTCTGGAACAAAGTCTTTTTGGACGTGTGAAACCCAGTTGGAGGCGTTTACCCATAATGCACAGCAGCATTACAACTCAGCAGTTGTCAGCATGGTGGTTGTTAGTATTACATTTGTTTACTTCATTTGTCTGAATACTTGTTTGAATCTGTTGAGGTGTTAGGCTCATTGAAGTACTACAGGTACCAATTAAAGGCCAATTCCACGAGAAGAAAGTGGTGAAGAAAGGAGAAACTGGTGTGCGTATCAGGTGTGTGTGTGTGTGTGTGTGTGCGTGTGTGCATGTGCAGTTTAAAACAATCCGTCCTCGCTACCTGAGGAAGCATATGGATCTACGGCGCAAACCCTCGTGGTCTGCGCTGGTCCGCCTAGCGCGGGTCGATCCAGACCCACTCCTCATGTCCGTCTGCACAAAGCAGCACAGCAGGTGCCGGAGAAAAAGTTACATCAACGTACAACATCAACCCTCACTAACCACGCTCATCCTCCCTTTCTGACCAATCACAGAAGTTGTTCTCGGACGTCCTGCCGAAAAAAGTTCGGCTCAGCTAATGTGTACAAGAACAACTGTTAGCACGGCCGAACTGAGTCTGCAAGAACAAAATGATGTCATTTTGTTCTCGCAGACCCCCAGCGAGAACAGAGCATTGCTGAAGGAGCTTGGCAGCCGAGTTCTCGGGGAGTATGAATGATTCCTGATGAAACTAACTTTTTTCTTGTTCTCGGCGCTCCCCCTGCGAGAACAAAGTTCTTTCTTCTCGTGGAGTATGAATAGGCCTTTAAAGTCCCTCTGTGGCATCAGAATGACTAATGTAAAGAGCTTTGTAGTCCATGACTTAGAAAAGAACTATACATGTGGGACATTTACATGAGACATGATCAGACATGAGACATAATGTCCTACAACGGACAACATCTGAATCAGGGAGTGGACTCAGGAGTATCAGACTGTTAACCAACTTTTAAATGAAGAGTGTACCTACTTACATTTCATGTAAGGAATTATACTACTTCTCTAATATGTTTAAATAACTTTTTATTAAAAAGAATAATTCTGTATCTACTAATAGTATTTTGTCAGACTGATACTTGCATGGGGACTTTGTGGAGCTGCGTGGGAGTTTCATCCTGTACACTTTGTGGTCCAGGCCCTGGTTCAGGAGGCTGTACCAAACTCCAAGTCGATCAGCATCATAAAACGAGTCAAACTCAATAAACACCTGGAACACGAACAGCAGACACACCAATGTGACCAACAGGATCCCTCAGACACACTCAGGTGTGCGTTTCTACCTTGTTGAGCAGAGGCAGGTAGTTTCTGATGGAACCCATTTTCTTCAAAGTTTCCCTGAGATCTCGGGCCTCACTGGGAGAGATGTTCTGGATGTAGACCACACTGGATCCATCATCTGTCACGTCCTGCTCCAACAACAGACACACATCACTGCAGTCAGCCATCAGCTGATTCGTTCTAGTTCATAACATAAATAAATCACGTTTTAGGGATATTTAACTTCATCTGCATGTTCTAATTGTATATTCAAGTTAATTTTTAAGTATTGTGAGAACATGACTTACGAAATCCATCAGTTTCATCAGAGATTTGTAGAACTGAAACTGAAACATAAACCGATTAAGAAGTTTCACTGGTTTCATTTGGGATTCATCCTGAAGTTGAAATCATAAAAATCAGGAAAATGTTTTTACGTCTTCAATTCATACAAAACAAGAACACAAACATTAGGAAAGGGGAAGCTTTAGCAGATCCTTACCGGTGACGTTACCATTTTGTTGTGCACAACCTCCAAAATGAGCTCTGATCCTTTAAAAGTAAGGAATAGATTCCTCACGATAAACTTCTGTAGCTCTGTCACACTCTGCATGACGACAAAAGCCTGAAAGGTCAAAGTTACGTTTATTGGTATTAGATATATAAAATATAGTATGATCAACTGCAGGCTGAAGCTGAAAGAAGGTTAAATGATAACTAAACCAGCACAGTGTAGATGTATGACCTGGGTCTTACCATTTGGAGTTCATGAATAATGTAGATATTGCTCTCCACATACTGAAATCCAAACGGACGGAGCAGATTGGCTACGTCAGTCTCGGTGTAGCAGCCGTCCTGATACACTGGCAGGTTGTTTATTAACAACAGTTTTTTATTAAGCTGAAATAAAAGCCAGAAACATCGAATGAAGCTCAAGTCCAATACTCAGTACAAGGTTTTTGTCTTTATTTTAACTTCCTGGTAAATACAACCACAAACACCTCACTGACTTGTGAACTCCAAAACTTTACTGAAGAAAGAGACCCAGATCCAAAAAACTAGAAAACATTTAACCAATCAAATCCATGGAGTTTGATGCTTTTCTTTTATTAAGGCAAATATATGAGACTCCTTCATTGCTACAGAAGATAAACAGATCCTATCCAACTAAAAACATTTATTTTATCCATTAAAACGTATTTTAATTAATATTTCAGCAGGTAAATATGAATATTTTTAAATACCGTATTGACCTGAACATAAGACAAGTTTTTTTTTTCCATTGAAAATAATGTGAAAATGTGGGGTCGTCTTATAATCAGGGTCTAGTTATTTGGGGTCATTACATGACCACACCAGCAGAGGGCACCAGCATTTTGTAAAAAGCAAAGCTGGCGCAGACTGGAGCAAACTGGATAAAACGTTCCGCTGGGCAAATTAACAGATAGGTGAGGCGAGGAATTAACAGACAACGGAGGTAGAGTTTCGACATTAATTTTAAAGCTGCATTCTGAAGCATTTCAGCAAGAGAGCAGTATTTTTTTTTAATCCAACGTCCAACGGCTCCTCCCAAAACACCTCGACATGCGCGTGCGGTTTTTTCTGAAGATTAGTCTTGGAAAGGGGTTGTCTTATAATCGGGGTCGTCCTATATTTGGGTCAATACGGTATTTTTAATTTTTGTAGCCTGCATCTTGTGTTAAGTAAAATAAATGTACTGCACTAAAAAAGCAAGTGGCCCATAAAAATCTCCAAACTCCATGTAGTTTGTAAAAAAAAATGTTTAAAATGTGTCAAGTCTACATCCATCAATTTATATTCTAAACCTGCTTGATCCTATAAAACATCAGTTCCCAAACCTTTGAGCCTCTGGCTCTCAAATTTACAACAACAAGGACCTGAGACCTAAAATGTTGAATTATAAGAATATCAGTACAATCTACATAAATAAGTTCATAATAAAACAGCTTAACTTGTTAGAACTACCACTAGTAACTTTTACATCAATTATAGTAAGTATGAATTATTTTTTAGACATCTGGTGTAAAGAGCTGCAGGGAGCTGGTGCCTGTCTCCAGCAGTCCCTGGGTGAGAGGAGACAGGTCTCCTGTCCATCACAGGAGACCTTAGAGATAAACCACCACTACTCTTTAAATCATTTGTTATTCCTGCTGTGGGGCATCATTTGCTTCTCAAGTGCAAGTAAAACTGAAAGAGGACAGAATACCGGTATTTGAAGGATTAAAACACCTTTAGATTAATAAAAGGACAGCAAAAAACTTACCTCACTTGAGTGAAAAGTATTTAAGTTTGAACACTCTGTGAAGGACAGAAAAATAACGTCAAATCGGAGTTCTGATACATGTTAAAACACACGATCCAACGACGGATTTCATACTCAGGTTTTCTCTTCGCAGGTGGATTTCCATCTTCTCCCCTACGGTCAGCGAGGTCACAGGATCTGAGGAGTATGTCCTCTGGCCTGAGGTCTTTCTGTTCTCCTTGCAGGTTTGATTTCTTTCTGGTGATACGAGTCGATCAGTCGACACACCTGAAACGCTGTGAGGTGTTGATGCTGGAACCGTCTGAGTCTCTGCTGAAGACGAGATGTTCAGAAGATCCCAAACAGAATCATTTCCAGCTGATTTCCTTCACTAAACAGTCTCCAACGTACCTTTTAGTTTGTCAGAAATCTCAGCAGTTTGTTTTGACTCAACTCCAGAGGACTCTAGAATGTTTCTAGAGGAAGTGGACTCTGAAACCTTCCTGTGAAGAAGAGATTCACATCAGTGAGAACAAGAGAAAAATCAAAATGTTCAGAATAATCTAAAGAGCATCTACGTCTAAAAGTGATAATTGGTCTTAAAACGTCTCCAATCTAAACCTTATTGTTGCTTCATGTGTTGCCGTCAGCTGACATCCTGTGCAGCCAGGTGTTAAAACCAGCAGGAGTTTCATATTATCATCATGTGATGTGAAACGTGATTAGCTCATCAGTCATGTAAGACAGAAAAATCTATTTCTCCAAACAGAGGCCAATCAGTAGGTGATCTACAACTATTTATAACATTTACACAGAAATGCACCTCAAAATAGCCAAAAACCTTAAAGTGATATTAGTTTTTATCTAGCTCACACTGTTCTGAATCCTCCTGTATTCATGGATAAATCTGACCTGAATACAGCACAACGGTTAAACACAGTAATGACTGGTAACACAAGCAGCATCTTATCAAAGTTAAAACCTTCACTGTTACAGAAAAAGCAGTCCACATGGTTTAAAACTTACTGAAGTTGAGGCTCCATCCTGTCCTTACTGGAAACAGGATTCTGTGAATAAAACGTTTCTATGATTAATATGATTATGTTGATACAGTGAACAGATGTTGGTGCAGATTCTCCTTCATTCAGACCATTTCTACATCCTAAAGTAACAAGAGAAAAAGTCCAGTTGCATTTTATTAAACTTTTGGGATGGTGTAAACTAAATAGATGATATAAATACAGACATGAATGGAGACAAGAGGGAGAGTAAAAAGCAGAAGTGACATGCTTCTTGATGCTCAGACACGTCAGAGGTGAGCTGTTGGTGCTAATGCTCATCAAATACTTAATAAAGTAAAGAAAATGGAGATACAGAAGGTTAACAGTTCTCAGGGTTCATTCAGAACAATACAGGTCCAAACAGGGTCTAAAGGTTTGTGGTCAGTGGCTTTTTACAAACAAAATGAGGTCAATGTGACACACATCAAAAGTAACACACACACACACTGAAAATGTGTTGGCATGGAAGCTGTTTAACAGTTTGTCCTGGTCAAAATGACCCCGGTCTGCTGATAACATCTGGTTTCTCTCTAAACCCCCAACTCTTGGAAAGCGACCAAGTTTTCTCTGGCTACACAGATTAAATGTATTAGACGTGATATAGAAGGTGCCAGAACAGAACTCTTGGTCACGTACGCCCAGTTTAGACTAGTAAAAAGCTCCGGAAAGAGCTGAATATCTGTTGGACTTAACCATCTCTAGGTCCCGTCCAGAACTGGCTCTGGGTCCAGATCTGGACTACGGTCTAAATACCCGTTAAAAAAACAAAACAAAAAACATCAACCTGCAGAGTTCCTGTAGAACCAGCATCAGTCTTCTGCCTCCCCTCAGACCCGGATCCCCTCCTTGTTGCACTGGAGGACGCTGACCTGATGTTACCTTCAGTCTCCTGGTCAGACTGGGGCTTCACAGCTAGGAGGAAACAACAGGTTCAGTTCTGTTGACACAACTCAAAGACGTTTTTAGTTTACAGGATGAATAGTAGTTAGAGAGATGAAATGACTCTCCTCCTGGCTTCCAGACCAGAGCTGGCTCTTATATTTGTGCTGTGAGGAACTTTTCATCAATGTGCTGTTTAAATTCTAACCAGGACACTCTGAGCCAGTACCTGTACTCAGCTCTAAAGACCCCTGGTCCCCACCTAGTATGACTTAAGAGAGGGAGTAACGTTGATTTGCCCTTTGAACAAACCAGGTGAACAAACTAGTTTTCAGAGACATCTCTTCATTCATAAAATTATCAGTTGTGTGTCCAAGTTTTTTAATTATTTTACACAAACTATCAAACTTTTAATTTTGTGTTTTAAAATTTCTATCAGATGAATTAGGGATTTAGAGAACACAAAATCACCATCCATTGTTGAGCAACTTAAGCTAGCGATGTGATGGCACAACCTGTTGTCCCTACCTCTGGTAGGCGCCGCCAGTTAGTGAACTAGGTCTTTATCTCAAGAGAAAACCTACAGAGGAGCCTCACCTCTATTTCAGATCTGTTTCCAGTTATGGGACTATATCACTGTTAGCATAGAAATAAGAGCCCCGAGCAGCCGATCCTTCCTCTAACGAGTCTGAAAGCTCGCTGCCTTCTTTTGGTTTCTGCTGGAAAAACCTTATGATGTAATCAGCATTAGGTCCTAGAAGGGAGGTGCCCAGTAGGCTGCTTTAACCAGAAAAGCCTTGACATGACCACAGAGCCATCTCTTCTATGGACAACACCTCCACCTGTGTTCCTTTAACCTTGGGACTTGTCCATAGAGACATTGCTAGTGAAGCTTCCATCAGAACTGAGACCAACAGAAGAACATCTGTCTTGTTTATTAAAACTCAATAAAGTCTTGAATGTCATCAAACCTGTTTTTTCTGGCTGTTTCTCTGCGCTGCTTGACCTTCTTTGTTTAGGCCTCCCTGATTGTTTCTCACGACTTCTCCTCAGAGACGACGGTTTCTCGTCCCTCCTCCTGTACGAGGATCGTCTCTCACGGCTCCTTGAGCGGGATCGATATCGAGCAGGACGGCGGTCATACCGTGGAGAGCGAGAACGAGACCTGATGGGATTATTGACCAAATAGTAGTCACTCAGTTTTAATTCTGCAGAAAACGTTCAGGAAATTTAACATCTATTTGTGAGTCTCTTAAGTTGATGACTCATATTTTCCTCATTGAATTGTCCCTGGATCTGTTTGCTGATCATAAATAGCTGCTGCATATTAATTCTCTAACATCCGAGCTGTTGTTAGAACAGCAACAAAAACAGGAAGTGAAACCCCATTCTTACCGTTGAACCCTTACGCTGTGGTACCGGCGGGGGCTGGGGGAGCGAGAGCAGCTCTTGCGATGACTATTCTGACTTCCTCCACTAGAAAGAGAAGAGAACAAGGAAAAAAACAAAAGGCAGGAAATGAATCAGGAGCAGGCGGCTCTACAGCCAACGTCTTAATGTGTACCTTCTCACTGGGATCGCCGTACCGTCCCACTCTGGGTATCTGTGAAAAAACATTAAACAAAATACCAACATCAGGAAGATATGACATTTCCTGTATCCCTCCCACCCTGCACAGTCAGACCCAAATAACTGAAGTTCATTCAACTTCTGAAGATTTCTTTGAAAGAAAAGCTTTAAAAATAAAATACCGTTTAAGGAGGAGCTTGCGGTTGTTTAGGTGATGGTTGCTGTTCATGTGGGAGAGCCAACCCTAGCAGTAAATAATAATAATAATAAAAAGATGACATTAATTATTTCTGTCAAAGCTTCCTTTCTGCTTCCAGCAACAGCCTCAAAAGTTGAACACATTTCACTTGAACTGATAAAACAGTCCCAGTTAAAATGATAACTGTTGTGACAGTTAATCGAGCACATCGTCTGTAAATAAAACGTTTTGGGTCAAAACACCAGAGACACAATGATTCTGGTTTTTAGGATCGACTTCAGATTTCTAAGATTTTGGTTAATTCCAATTAATCTATAAAAAAAAACAAAAAAAAAAACATACTTCTGCATATACTGCATTTCTTATTTTTTAATTTTCTAATTAAATAGAAAAGTTACGACTCTGGAACATGAAGTAAACATGCACAGATAAAGCTGCTATAAAAGCAGAGAAGAGCTGCTACAGAAGCCCAGGTGTTCTAGCTCCTAGGTACTCAATAGGCAGCCTGTGAGCCATGTACTGTATTCCCCAAGCTGTCGATATTGAATTAAATCCACCTTGAATTAACACAGCACCTCCCGTGCAGCTCTAGGAAGAGCAGCTACTGTATACAGGCTGTTATTACACAGACCTACAATAGATTTTGTATGCATATAATGTACAATGTTGCCAATTCTTTTAAAAAATATGATTCAGAGGTTCTGAGTCAGTATAAGGAAAGAACAAGGTTCACTACACACATGTACTGGAAAGATTTTCATATAGAACTCACACCACTAATGTATATTTTAATCATTCATGTATTATATCTCATATACACTATATATTGAATGTATGGATCACTTAACCATCATTTGATAGTTTTGAACACAGGAGTAAGATCTGCTGAGATAGTCACTTTGCAGCATGCTGATAATGTAACAATCGGTTACTATTGAGCGCTCTCATAATTAAGGGGAATTTCCTGATCTAACCCAGAAACACAATGTAGCTGTGTGAGGGTTCTGTGTGGATGTACTTATGAAGGTTGAGGGGAAACACAGACATGTCCACTTCCGGGGACTTATCTTTGAGTGAGGGACAGATAGGAGATGGAGTGTATGACTGTTAGGGAAAATCCAAGAGGAATAAGTCAATAACTAATGGAGTCCTCGGATAAAGAACTTTGTGTGAACATGTTCATGTGTTTGGAAATTATCTGACGTCAGGCAAAATGATATCTGTAAGCTCTGAGGAAACGCTCCTCAGATGCTCAGGGGAAGGTCTTCACACATCACCTGGTGTACATCTCACTCTGTGCGCAAGAGTATTAAAAGGTATGATTTGAATTCAATGGAATGTTTGATGGCTCTTCCTTTCAGTTGAAGTCCTCAGATAAGAAGTAAAAGAACTGGGTGTCTGGGATTAGAATTTCTCCCAGTACAACACCTTCATGAGGACAGAAGGAGTCTTATGAGGAGCCAGACAGCAGAAAAATCCCTAACAGACGGACCTCATTTCTGCATGTTGTAGGGGTCAAACGGTCGTGCAGATAACAAAGGTAAACAGACATCACTGGTCACTCTGCTAAGAAGACACGGGCATACATGCATGCTTTGCCCAAAAACAAAGTGTACTTTTAGAACCAAAACAAGAGCTTTGTTTGCAGCTACTTTTCCAAATCCAGCCTTGAAGCCTCATAACAAAACCCTCCTTTTACATTCTTCCTCTGCACCAAGTTACAAGAAGTCTAAACAAGAAGAAATGACTTTTCCTCTTAATAAAAATCATCTCTTTCTTTACAGCTTTTGATGACAAATGAATATCAATGATTGTTTTACCTAAGGTGGATTTAGTCAGAATTCATCGTCTTGAAAGTAATCTTTAATGACTAATTGATGATTTAATTATGTTTCATTACCACATCAGTCATGTTTCATATCAATTTAAATTTAATAAGTAAGTAACTGAGCTTAAACCATGATTTTAAGTGAAATATATTCTCTTTTGAGATTCATGGAGAGTGAAGCAAAGTCTTGGTAACGCCTCCTAATTTTCCTGGCTGATTATTGGTTAGTTAGTCGTATTCTTATTTAAACTTATGTTTCTGTATTTTCTTCCGTCTCTGCCAACATGCTAACTGGGAAACCCTCTGTCTGGAATCAAGCCAGATTCTAGACCCAGGTCAGGTTTGCGGACCTTCACTCCGAGAGCACATGTCTCAGGAGGAAAGAAGTTAAATAGCTTCAGCAAGAACTTCTAATTTGATCCAGAGAAGAACCATATTTTTAAATTCAGCTCCAGTTTGTCAGAACTGCTAAATTAAACTCGACATCGTTTGCAGGCCAAGGTGAACAACTTTACCAGAGAGGGAGCTACCTCGGACCAGTATCTGTCCAGCCCATGTGATATTTGATCACCAACAAGTCACCGTCTGAGTCGTGGGAAGGACTTCCTCTGAACTCGTTGAGACAGACTTCTCAAGACAGCCTGGATCCACAAGGAGCTGAAATCTGGTACAGTGACCCCTTGGCTAGACAGAAGTCAGATTGTTTATCATAAATTATCAGTAATTACTAAAATCAACTCAGCCAGGTTAATTTTATAATTACTCAACTTCACACTCTTTAAGAAACTTAACTAGACCCTTTTATAACATTTCTAATCATTTTGATAAATGTTTATTAATGTTTTGTTTTGTAAATAAATTAATTAGGAAAATATAGTAATAAACTGAAACTATATTTTGCCTCCGTGTCAAATTATTAATAAGTGTTGATTCCCTGGCAACCCAAAATAACCTATTTCTAGAGTCAATCTGATATTAAAGATCTAACGAGGTTGATGACTCAAGTTGATGTAACATTATACTCCGTTAGATACTTTTAATGTTTTATTGACAGTTCATAAAGTGTGACAACTTTATACACATTACAATGTGATGTTCTGTCCAACCTGAATAGATGATTTAGGACAATTCCTCAATCCAAGCTGTGTTTTTTAATCTCTGAAGTAAAAAATCATCTTAAATCTGTTAAAGCTGTTGTTGCAAAAATATATGCCGGGTTCAAAACATGAGTCAGAGAGACTGTATTTTTATAAAAATAATTATAGGTAATTTATTTACATATTTAGTTAAGCCTTACAGCGGACCTACAAACGCAGCACAGATTGAGAGCATTTTTCATAGAGAGCCCCCGACTCAGAGCGTCAGGCCTTTTTTATAACTCTGATACCCTTTCACACACACACACACACACCAAGTCAATGTATAAAAACAGGATGAGTTTCATAACTCTGCCTTAAATGGTCAGCCTTTCCTCCACTGGTCCTTCCCTAGAATCATGACTTTGCACTTTTCTGATGGAACATCTGGTGTTCGGAAGAGTTGTTTACGGAGTTCAACTCTGGGTGAAAGGCCTCACTGGACCTCTATAGTCTCTCTGCATTTTCCCAGCTAATATGTGACATATCATTAAAATCCACAACAAAGCGAGCACAAATGATAGCGATCCACTCACCCTCATGTGAAGAAAGATGTCGTTACAAAGACTGCATGTGTGTGGAAACCTTCTTGGTGTGACTCCCAAGTAGTCTTCCATCATGGAGAGTAGTGGCACCCGCTTAGAGACGTCTCCTTGATCAGGAGACTTCCTGCTGGAGGACGGCTGCAGCGTATCAGGGGAGTTTACTGGTCGACTGCAGACTATCGACTGCAGAGCAGCAGGTGGACCAGTGATGTTTCCTGGAACTGAAGGTGTCTTTGGTGGTTCTCCAGGTTTCACTTGTGGAGGAAAAACTATTTTTGAAGCTGGCTGCTTCAGCGTCTGTGTTTTTATCAGCTGTGTGACCTCTGATCCTTGGTTTTTGGCTTCAGTATTACTGCTGTTATTACTAGTGTGCTCAGGTCTAGACGGACCAGAACCATGGAGCAGAGTTCTGGATGTTCGTGTTTCTGATGTTTCTGGTTCCTTTAATGTGAGGTTTTTAGAGACTTCTGACTTAAGGGGTGCTGTGTTTTGGTCTTGTTTTGGCAGAGAGGATGAGGCGAGGTCTGTTAGTGAATCCTGGTCCGTTTGGGTCTGAAGGGGTTTAGCTGGATCACAGGTTGAAGGAACCACATAACTGTTTGAACTGAGACTGGCAGCAGAACCTAACCCACTGATTTTCACCTGTAATATTCTTTGTGGCGACTCTCCATCGTGACTTGAAGAGTTGATCATTGACACACTTCTCCTCTCAACCCAATTATCTTCACCATCAACAGCTCTGTCAGGTTCACCTCCATCCTCAGAAGGTCCGCCGTACACTTGACTTGGTTTGAGACCAGCTGACGTCTCTTCTCCATCAGAACTACTCAGCCTGTCCATCACACTGACTCTAGCTGCAGGTGGAGGTTTAGCGAGGGTTTCGGACTGAACAGCAACCGTTTTTCCTTTCTGGATGCGGATTTGTTGTAAAATGAGAGGAAGATTCTCAGCAGTGATCTGATCATCACGGTAAGTGAGGAGATGGTCTAAGTCATGTTTATCAAGTCCAAAACGCTCAAGGGTCTTAGCTAGCTCTGAAGAATACTTGGAGCAGCTAGACTCAAGAGACACAGTACTCAACTGCATTTTGTTTTCTACTCCACTGGAAGTTTCCACCCTTCTGTCGCCACTAAGATAAGTGGAGGATGAATATAACCCAGGAGAATTATTATTTGTAGTTTTTTTACAGATCTGCAGCCAGTCCAGGGAGCTATCTCTAATAGGAGCCTTTTTGCAAATTTGCAACCAATCCAAGGAATGATCACTGTTCAAGGGTCCTCGAGAGGCTGAGCATGCTTGATGGGTCATCACTCTGGTCTTCACTGAAGGAAACTCATCTCTCAGAGCGCCGGTGAAGTGAATATTCTGGTTTACAAGCTGGTGCCCCTCATCTTCTCTGGCGTCACTAATATTTAAATCTAAAACACTCTCGATGTCCTCGTCTAACATGGCTTCCTTCATCCCAGCCTTGTATCTCAGTGGTGGAGCTAAACGAGCAGGTTCCACCACTCCAGACTTGACAGGAGACACAGGAGTAGTTCCAGAAGACCCTAAACTAGATCCAAGATGAGGCAACGCCTTCAGAGAGTCCCTTTCCGTCTGTCCAAAGGAGAGTCCATACGGTCTCTGTTTTCCAGAGACGATGAAGTTATACAGAGGGTGAGACATGGTGTTAACCTGGTGAGGGTGGTGTTCTGGGTAAAAACAAAGAGCTAGGATTTCTTTAAGGTTGTAGCTTCACCTCCAACTGTGTTAACATTATTCTTCTGCATCAGATGAACTCTGAGCCTGAGAAAAGCAGCAGGTCTCTGGGAATGGGAGGCCTGTTAAAAGAAAACAAACAGAACGGTGTTACTCAGCAGAACTGCACCTTCACTTATTAGATGGGTGGCATCTCAAGTCTGAAATCCTAATCCACCCACTCTGATCATCTCCACCACTTCACTAAAATAAAGAAAAATAATAAAAAGAGTGAAACAGGAGGCCAGATCCAGTCATCAGGACCAGATATTTACTAAAAACAGCAAACAGGAAAAATGACATCCCATCAGTTGAATTAAAAATGGAGCGACTAAGAGAATCACAGCATTTCATTTCCCTTATATACAGGTCTTACATCATTCCTGCATGAGAAGGAAGGAGGAGCTGAAACTGGCAGATCATTGTAAACACACACACACACACACACACACACACACACACACACACACACACACACACACACACACACACACACACACACACACACACACACACACACACACACACACACACACACACACACACACACACACACGAGCTCTAATCTGCTTCCCTTTTCCTTGGGGTTCAGACAAAGCGTTTTGTCTGACTGTGTCTAGTTAAGTACCAAAAATTACACAAACATTCGTCAACAACTCATGCTCAAATTATTCCACTACACAGGCAAAAAAATTCCTAACATTTCCTACCAACTACAACACAGACTGAGCCAGAATGACCTCGGGTGACCTGCGGAAAAGAAGCTAGTCCCACAAGGAATGCAAGCAGAACAAACCTCAGAGACAAAACAGGCATGTGAAGGATATGACGACAGGAATCAGAAACAGATGTGGTCAAGGATAC
This sequence comes from Callopanchax toddi, assembly GCA_006937965.1. Taxonomy (NCBI): domain Eukaryota; kingdom Metazoa; phylum Chordata; class Actinopteri; order Cyprinodontiformes; family Nothobranchiidae; genus Callopanchax; species Callopanchax toddi. The sequence goes on from SSNR01000133.1 coordinate 1,023,207, forward strand.
TCGGAGAGCATAGGTAGAATGGAAAAGTATAGAAATCAAATGGGCCTGAATGTTATTGACTGTATAGGATGATGTTTAAACTGAACTTGTTTATTTTTATATGACGTTTTTGTGAATTTGCATAAACTAGGAAAAAATAACCTGCAAACTGTGTGAAAAGGCCAAAACAAAAAATAAATAAAAACAATTCTTCCATCTAATTTCGACATTTTGGATTCTTTAATGTCACGCAGACAAAAACCTTCAACCTAATCCAAAGTCTTTTCTTGCACACAGCTCTTTTTGTAACAGATACTTACGTAACAAAAATATGCACGCCCTCACACAATCAGTGAAAACTTTCTAGAGGAAACATCTGGTTTGCTATTAGAACAGAACACACAGCTCCATATGCTTACAAGGGATGGAAACCCAGAGTACGTCACATCTTTAGAAAGTCAAGACGAGTTCAACCTTTCAACAACAAAAAGGCCAAAAGAAAAAAAACTGTCTTCATCTCATTTTACCATTTTAGATCAAACCTCATCTTTTACAAACCCAAAACATGCATTAACATGGTTTTCTCCTTGTGCAGCAATTTAAAAAATATATATAAACTATGAACTGATGTTGTGTTTGATCCAAGGATTTTGACTCTCTCACACTTTTTCACCTCGTGAGCTACTTTTAGAATGAGAAGTTCAAAGTGATCTACCCACTGTGTGTTCATCTCTGGGTGAGAGGGTGCAGATGTTGCAACCACTGCAGTGTGTGTCCTCAGCTGCATGAGCGATCCTTTGCTTTGAATGTAGCTGAGTTTCTGAGGTGCAACTACAGCCGCTGTGGCTCATTACTGTGAGAAGGGAGGGGTTAACTGTCCTACAGTTACGATCAAATCGGTTGATCACCATTGAAATATTGATGTAGAACAGGGGTAGGCAACCCTGGTGCCACAGTCCTGCATGTTTTAAGTGCTGCTCTCCATAAACACCTGATCTGAATCAGTGGGTGATTAACAGGCTTTTAAAGAACCCGAGGACCTGCTGAACAGTGTGTTGAATCAGGGAAACAACGAAAACATGCTGGATAGTGGCACTCGAGGACGAGGGCTGCCTAATTTTTTCTCTTTACTTCACCTTGACTGCAGATGCAAAATGATTAAAATGCCATCTGTTCATATTTAAAACAAAAAAAAAATTTAAAGCTCAAAGAGAAAAGTAAAACTGAAAAGAATATTTTCTATTATATAAAATCTTTCTGGAATTTCAGTTTATTTCTTATGTAGAAAAGTAACACAGATATCTGAGAAGTTAACACAAAGTCAGCGTTAAGTGTAGCACAGATGCAGCTCCAGGGAGTTTATGTCTAAAGCAAGGCGGATTGAGGGGCCCCTGGCTTCATGAAGGCCCTACATGGGCAGACCATTAGGAGAGAGAAACAGAAGTTAAAATTAGTAAACAGGAACAGGAATTTAGAGACGTCTGTAGTAGAAGACAGATGAAGAGGACCTCTGACGTATAAACAGCTAGGACCATTTGGACAAAGCTTTGAGTTTGTAAGTTCTGTACATCACAATAAGATTTGAAATGAAGTCTGATGCAGTTGAAGTGCAGACTTACAGCTACACAATCCCCTCATTTCAGGGGCTCAAAAGTAATTAGATAAATTAATACATCTCAAAATAAGTTGTTCAACATCATAAGTTGCTCAATCCTAACAGTTAGTTGAAAACTCTCGACTGCCTGGACTGTCTTTTAACAAGCGTTATTATGTATTATAATATGAAGTATTACACCACAGAAATGTCTGAAGGAAATCCCAACTGGTGGCTCACTCAGCCTGCCTTTACAGTATACCCTACATTACTCCCCTCCCCATGATTTAACCCCCTTGACACACACACACACACACACACACACACACACACACACACACACACACACACACACCACTCAACTGACCATTTTCCTTTTGTTTACCATAAAACTTGAGATTGGGTCAGCTGTCATCATGCTCATAAACACAAGAGACTGGATTGGGCAGCCTTAATGCATTGCTTTTTTCACAGTAATTTCTTTAATTCTCAGGATGTACCACTCCTAATGTCGTAGCATGTTTCTTAATTTTTATTTTTCCCCATTTTCACAGCCTAAAGATGGCCTGTTTCTTTGCATATAGTTCCTTTGACAGCATACCTCAGTCTCCCAAACGTAAACATGACACCTGAAATGAACTCCAGCCTTTTTATCTGCTTAATTGATAGTGAAAGTAAGTAAGTAAGTAAAGTTTATTTATATAGCACCTTTCACAGACAAAAATCACAAAGTGCTTCACAAAAAACAGAATTAAACATGATTAAAGTACAAAGAACCAAAAACATCAAGACAAACTAAAAGACTATAAAAACAATAAAGGACAGATTAAAATCTCCTAGACAAAACAAAAGACCACAAAACAAATTAAATCAACAAAACAAATAAAAAATTTCATTACAAATACAAATGTTTAAACACCAATAAGAGAACATAAAAGATTTAGTTAAAAGCAGTTTTAAATAATTGGGTCTTCAACTGCTTTTTAAAGGTGTCCAGACTGTCTATACAGTGTAAAACTAAAGGAAGTTCATTCCAAAGTCGAGGTGCAACAGACTGGAAGGAGCGATCACCTCGACTTTTAAATCTGGTCCTTGGAACTGTTAGGACATTTAGGTCCGACTTACTGCCGGCTATGCGGACCAAACTCACACTCCTCTGGTACAGAGACTGAATGGCCCTTAACAAAAGACCATCCATCCCATACTCCTGGAGTGTCCCCAACAGGGTGCCCCTGGGGACACGGTCATAAGCCTTCTCCAAATCCACAAAACACATGTGGATTGGTTGGGCAAACTCCCATGACCCCTCCATCACCCTAGCGAGGGTAAAGAGCTGGTCCACAGTTCCACGACCAGGACGAAAACCACATTGCTCCTCTTCTATCCGAGGTTCAACTATCGACCGGACCCTCCTCTCCAGTATCCTGGAGTTGACCTTCCCAGGGAGGCTGAGGAGTGTGATCCCCCTATAGTTGGAACACACCCTCTGGTCCCCCTTCTTAAAAATGGGAACCACCACCCCAGTCTGCCACTCAACAGGAACTGCCCCCGATGAACACACAATGTTGCAGAGACGTGTCAACCACGACAGTCCTACAACATCCATAGCTTTGAGATACCCAGGTCAGATCTCATCCACCCTCGGGGCTCCGCCGCTGTGTAGTTTTTTGACTACATCAGCGAATTCTGCCCCAGAGATTGGACAGTCCGTCCCCAGGCCTCCCAGCTCTGGTTCCTCATAGGAATGCGTGTCGGTGGGATTAAGGAGCTCCTCAAAGTATTCCTTCCACCGCCCGACTATAGCCCCAGTTGATGTCAGCAGCTCCCCGTCCCCACTGTAAACAGTGTGAGCAAGTTGCCGCCTTCCTCCCCTGAGACGCCGGATGGTTTGCCAGAACCTTTTTGGAGCTGACCAATAGTCTTTCTCCATGGTCTCACCAAACTCCTCCGACGTCCAAGATTTTGCCTCAGAAACTGCCACTGCTGCACCCCGCTTGGCCCTCTGATACCTATCAGCTGCCTCTGGAGACCCACAGACTAGCCATGCCTTGTAGGCCTCCTCCTTCAGCTTGACAGCTCCCCTAACCTCTGGTTGAATTCTACATTTAACAGGTAACCAGTGCAGAGACCTCAAAATAGGAGTGATGTGATCTTTTCTGTTTGCTCCAGTGAGGAGCCTCGCTGCAGAGTTCTGGACCAGCTGAAGGCCATAAAGGGCTTTTTGGTTCAAACATGTGAAAAGTGTGTTACAGTAATCTAGATGGGAGGAGATAAAAGCATGAAGAACCATTTCTAGTTCAGGTTTTGACACCAACTTTCTCAGTTTGAAAATATTTCTCAGATGATAAAAACAATTTCTGACCAGCTGTTTTGAGTGACCTTCAAGAGACATTGATTGGTCGAAAATAACACCCAGATTCCTCAGGTTTGACTTTACTGCAGAACTTAAATGTCCAATATGTTGACTGATCAGAGGGACCATCCTATCAGGGGCAACAATCAGACATTCAGTCTTTTCAGGGTTTAACTGAAGGAAGTTATTTTCTAACCAGTTAGTAATAGCTGACAGACACTCCAGTAGTTCAGACAGTTTGTAGAACTCTGAATCCTTGAAGGAGCAGTACAGCTGAATGTCATCTGCATAAAAGGTGGTAGGAGACATTGTGACATCTACTAATGATCTGTCCAAGAGGATGGATATATAGTAAAAACAGGAGTGGACCCAGAACAGAGCCTTGGGGTATCCCACAGAACAGATCTGTAGTATCTGACATGATCTTGTTTATATGGACACTGAAACTTCTGTTTGAGAGGTACGATCTGAACCAGTCTAAAACTGTTCCAGAGATCCCCACCAAGTCACGGAGTCTGTTCATTAAGGTGCTGTGATCAACAGAAAGGTCCAACAAAAGTAAGACTGTAAACTCCTCGGAGTCTGCTGCCATCATGATGTCACTGGATACTTTGAGTAAAGCTGTTTCTGTTGAATGCTTTTTACGGAAACCAGATTGGAATTTATCAAAAATGTTGTTGAAGTTGGTTTCATGTTTTTCAAAATGAGAGATGTCCTGAAAATGAACAGGTGTTACGAAGGACCAGGTATGGAAAGGAGGAGGGTGGGTGGGAGAATAGGGAGCAGATGGGGGTGAAAATTTTGACCTGATGTTTCTAATTTTGTTCTCAAAGACTGAAAGGAAGTTGTTACAATCAGACCTTGAGAACACAAGGATTTGGGGCATGCTGGGTGGGATGTTCTCTTTTGTCGAAAAGTTATAAATTTGCAATTACGTTTTTTTTTTTTATTCGAATGATTGAAGGCATAAATATATGACATTGAAATAAGGATACTCTGACGTCATAATGTCAGCAATTTGCATGAAAATAAACTTTTAAAATGATCAAAATAAATATATTTGCAGAGTGCAACTGTATCCCACTCACTTTAGTAGTTTCCCTGGTTCAACACATGCAAATCAAATGAACAGTTACTAACCAGGCCTCTGTAGTACTCAATAACAGTCTGAGGAGATAAATCAACCATTTTAATAAGCTGTGTTGGAGCTGAAGTACATTTAATATATGCAGGAGGCCTTGAGTTAGACACTGCTATAGGTTTCTATGGTTGAAGTGGAAAATTTGAATTACATAACCCAAAATAGCTCTTAAAAATGTAGATTCTTCATATCAAAATAGTCAGATTATAAACTAAATTTGATTTTTTTTTTTTTTTTTTTTGTGGAATTTTACTCTCGTTTTTTAACCCCAATATTCTGTTGTACAACTTTGCAAAAAGCATTTTTTTTTTAAAATGTGTATACTGGGCTTATCAACTGAGTCGCATCATTTGGTTTACACATTGAGCTCGAATGAGTGGCTAAACTGGCTTACGCAGAAATGGAACGCAGCCCTCATTAAGACACCTGGGAGGTTTCTCCTGTTTAACCTGAGATGCTTTGGTCAAATCTCCATTTGTCATGGAAAATGACAAATATGAACGGGTTAAAAATGTCAACATAGTTGTAAACCTCGGTCAAACTGGTGATAATCAAGTCAAGTCTTAACTAAGACCAGTAAATAATTCAGTTAAACTTAATTGTCGGACATGTTTGTTTGATACTTCAAACGCCAACTGTGAATGTGGGTTATTATCTAACTCGGAGGATTTTTAACCTTTAGGACCGTCGCGTTCTGGACCGTCTGAGGTTCAGAACCTAAACTTCCGAAGAGAAATGGATAAAAGTTCAACACACCTTAAATTATCTGAACGTCCAGCAGCCTCAGTCTGTTGTTGTCCTGCTCTCCTGATGCCTTCACGGACCGGTTCGGTTAGTTGTCCTCCAGAACTTGTCCCACTTCTCTGCCTACATTAGATAAACTTTCTGGATGTTGGACCGTTATGTCGGTCCGACTCTGAGCTAACCGTCGAGATGTTCCGCCTCCAACTCCGCGATCCCGAGCGGAAAGAGGCGCGCGCTCGTTGCAAGCTCGTCCCCGCCGCTTCTGTGCTCGTGCCAGTGGAACTACGGACACTGTGAAGGCTCAAACATCAGCATCCCGTTATTACACATAGCAGGTGATCAGAGGTCACTGACACGTTCAGACTACAGTAAACATGCTTTATCCTGAAATGCTGACAGTTGAAGTTGGTTTCTGTGTAATTATTATTATAAACATTTATAATATCTACTGTGGATAGCTCTATGAACAACCTCAGTTTGGAGAAAGAGATTAGCTCTGGAAAGAATTGATGCGCTAACAGCTAGTCACAGTGGGACCAGTTGATAAGTCATTAAAATAATCTCTAATCTCAGAAATACAAGTTTATGAGAACATTTTATAAACCCTACCTCTGTCAAATGTAGTAACTTAGTGAAAAAACTATAACACTCATATTTCTGACAGAATAATGGTAGTGTCATGGGTTAATACTTTAATGCATGAAATATTAATAATTTAAGAAAATAGTTTTAAAACTGAAGCATGTATTATAACAACTTTGTTTTATTATGTCATTATATAATAGTAATAAAGAAATAAAACTGTCCCATCCCACCTGTAGATTCTCCACTAGAGGGCAGTAGACATGTATAGGACTGGACATGGCAGGGTTTGATGAAAGTACTAATCCTAATACTCTATACTCCATCTGGTCCCTTTAAAGCCAGAAGCGGTTTAATATATGTCTACAGGGGTTTTAAAAGGTGCTTAATAAAAACTTTCACATTAACTGCTTTAATATTTTTGAGATTAGAGTTGTTTTATAACAAATATAATTTTGTTTTGTAACAGGCTCCACACACATCTGGTCAGAACTTATCTTTTTCTTCAAACTGAGGTCATTCAAAGGGCTGTGATTTATTATTTTTTTTAACTTGCCTGAGTAAGTTGATTTCATGTTTGCAGGACTGGAACTTTTTTGGCACTTCTCATCTTGCGAGAGGTTTCATTTTAAGAATACTTGTTCAACCCAAACCAGGTGTTGGAACCAGTTAGGGCACTGATTCTTTGTTTGGATAATCAGTTGGGAGATGGAGGTTATTTGTTGATGCCATTATATAGATAGATCTAATCAATAGATCTCACTCACATGTGGACCAAGACAACAAAGACCTCTTGAAAGGAGGATCAGGGGTTTGACTTGCTAACTAGTTCACCTTAATGAAGCTTTCTCTACAGGTTAAGTTTGTTATTCTGAATTTTTCTGCTTGAATTAAAAAATGAGACATGAATATGTCGTCACGGAAGCTAAAAAAGTTTTCTTTTTTCTGAACCCATAGGGATCACTAATCTCTGGAATACTGAGAACCTTCACTGACATTCTCCCTACGAATTTTTATCTCCTGCTATTCTGATTTGATAACAGCAGCATGTGATGTCCTTCATTTATGTCACAAATATTATATTGCGTCTGTGATTTTCTGATTTAGAAAACCATGGCAGACTGACGACCTGGAACACATCCTTAGAGAAGTCTAGGTGGGTCAGAAACCACTGTCCACGTCTAAAACGGGCCACTGTTACACCAGGAACAATGACTCAACTTTTTTGTTGTTTGTGAGAACGTCATGAAAAAACCTCACTCGAAGCTTTTCTGAACAATATTTAATCATTGATCCATCTTAACAGGTTCTAAAAAGAAGAAAACAAAACATTTGCTATTGCTGCTTGGAGAATATAAACATTTGATCTTTTTAAACTTTTCAAAAACAGATTCTCTCAGAGCTTCAACATAACCGATAAAACAGCAGCTTTCCTTTTTACACATTGTTTCAACAAAGAGGCAAAACGATGCTTCACTTCAAGTTGACGGGGTGTGGGAGCATCGTTTTGCCTCTTTGGATCACACTTTTTCAAACATTCTACTTGTTCAGCCTGAACATGTTTAATAAGCTGTGATTATGAGCTGTGATGACCTCCTGGTGTTCCTGAAGGTTTCTGGTGAAGTTCCTGGTAGTGTTTCTGAAAACAGAAGAATAAATATTAGAAACAAAACGTTGTGTGTGTTTTTATGCCTTATGTCTCACATGTTTACCTGCAGGTTGTTGTAGTGCGTCTCGCTGCAGCAGTGTAGGTCTATCTCTGCGTTCTCGTTAATGTAGAAAACGGAGCAGAGGTTACAGAAATATGCCCATTTACGCTCCGTAAACTCCTGACCTGGAGACAGAAACAAAGATGGAAAATAAAACAATGATTTTATGCAACAACTAATTTCACCCGTTCGCTCCATCGGGTCTGTGAGGTCACAGCGAGGCTCCTCACTGGAGCAAACAGAAAAGATCACATCACTCCTATTCTGAGGTCTCTGCACTGGTTACCTGTTAAATGTAGAGTTCATTTTAAAATCCTGACTCTAACTTTCAGGGCCCTACATGGTCAAGCTCCTCTTTATGTTACTGAACTGATAAAGCCGTACGCTCCAACCCGAGCTCTCAGGTCCACAGACCAGAATCTCCTAACAGTTCCAAGGACCAGATTTAAAAGTCGAGGTGATCGCTCCTTCCAGTCTGTTGCACCGCGACTTTGGAATGACCTTCCTTTAGTTTTACGCTGTATAGACAGTCTGGACTCCTTTAAAAAGCAGTTGAAGACCCAATTATTCAAAACTGCTTTTAAATAACTCTTTTATGTTCTCTTGTTGTTGTTTAATGATTTTGATTTGTAATGATATTTTGTTTGTTTTATTAATTTTATTTGTTTTATCATGTTTGATTCTGTTTTCTGTGAAGCACTTTGTGGTTTTTTCTGTGAAAGGTGCTATATAAATAAACTTTACTTTACTTACTTACTTTACTTACAGCTGAGAGGGAGTAAAGAGATGGTTCCTTCATCTCCTCGGTGTCTGATACCAGAGGAACTGGTTAAAACGGGTTCTGAAGGCCACTCAGTTTCTACATTTTACTGATTTTAAACCAAAAGAAATGGAACCCAAAACCTTTAAAAACTCGTGAGAATCATCTTGTCATTTGGGACAAATAAAAGTAGAGTTGACTGAACCATTCCTCCTTTCACTATAATTTCCTTCCAAGGACCCAGACACTCTTGCAATCCTTTCAAAAAGTTTTTTTTTTTTTTTTAAGGTCTTTTTAAAATTATTATGATTCATGTCTGCTTATATCCTGTTTGCAACATTTTAATTTTCAGCAATTTTTCGACGGAAGTGAGTGAACTACCCAAAGGCTGTGAACAATTAAAAAACATTCTGTTCTTATGAGTCATCAGCAGGACTCTGTTTCTAACTAGCCAGTGTCAGCAGAAGAAGTTATTAGTTAGCAGCCTCTGATTCAAACTGCCCAGCAGCAGCAGATTCTTATCTTTGCTATGAATGTAATCATGCTTAATTGTGTAACCTGTCTTCCTAATAAATACTGGCCGAGGAGAGGCACCTTTCAGAGTTTCACTCTGAGCTACATGCAAACGAGTGTTTCTCTCCTCTGGTCAGAGCTTAACATTGAACACCTTTGTTTGGTCTGAATTTGTTCCACAGATTGTGGGGTAACAGGAGAAAATCTCCAACAGTTACAAAGTAGAATAAAACTTAGATGACGTCACTGGTTCATTTTAAAGTGTGCTGGGGGGAGGGTGAGCCCTGAATGACCCCAGAATGAACCCTGAATGACCTATAACATAATCTTAAATATCTCAAAATCCATAGCAGCACAAATGAAACTTTTAACAGCACAAATCAGCACAAACCAAGCACTAAAAAAGTAGACCAGTCCGGTTCATTTTAGAGCAAGCTGGTGGGATAATGACCTCTGCAGAATTACTTATAAATTAATATTTAATATCTCAAAAATCCATAACAGCACAAACGAAAAATTTTAACGGCACAAATCAGCACAAACGAAGCACTAACTACTCCACCGAGGTAAGGGAAAGTGAAGCTTATAAACTGTGGTTATCTTCATTTATCTGTGATTCACCCCCCTCCCTGAGAAGTCGTTGGCTCTACGGTGTTTGACTGATCCCCTGGTGAGTTGTTCTGATTAGATGGAAGGTGTGAATTATATTGAAGTTGTTTAGGGATCAGACTGCTAGGTGCTGGAGAGGTGGAACCTGAGCCGCCTCCTCTGTTTAGTGTATGTTTCTCTCTTTCAATGTAAATTGCTTCCTTTACTCCTCTCTCAAACCATCCATCGTCTCTGTCCAAAAGGTGGAGGTTATCGTTTTCAAAAGTATGTCCCTTGTCCTTGAGGTCACAAAGTAAAAAAAAAAAAGGAAATTCTTATATTTTCAGTATCGGTAAACTGGGCTGAAAATTATTTTAAAAGCAGTGAATGTCCAAAGAAATCTCTAAAAGCTCTTTAGAAACCATAAAGAACCTCTGATCAGAACCACTGTTAGGATGAAGATTTCTACCACTGAGTCCACAGAACCAACAGGAGCAGAAACCCCTGCAGGGGTTACTTCTGGTAGCAGAACAGAACTGATTAACTAGATGTTTGAAACGGCAGAGAAAACCTGTGACATCAAACAAACCTGAACTCTAAAAACAATGTCAGTAAAAGGAGGAGAAGTAAAGTGTGTTTGACTCACCCAGGGGTCGATCAGGGTCAAACGGAGGCAGACTGAAGTCAGCGGCGACACGAGGAGACCGAGAGCGAGATCGTTTTGTTTCAGGTCCGAGTTCTCTTGTGTGTTCACAGACGACTGAAGGGCAAAAAAAAAACAAGTCAATAAATCATAAAGCATTTTAAACTGATTCAGATGTTCACAAGTCATTTCCACCAAGTCAAGTCTGGTGCTCCTCATGGGCACTAAATCTGCTCTGGGGAAGGCTGGGAGCTTCTCACTAACCTGTGAGAATGCCTCAGTTGCCTGCCTGGCTCAGGTCAATGCATTGGAGTAATACTGGACAGTACCCTGTCCTTTCAGGCTCATATTAGTTCAATCACCCGGTCGGCCTACTTTCATCTTCGTAACATAAATCGCCTGCGCCCTTCACTTATTGATCATACCGCTGCCATCGTAGTGAATAGTTTGGTCACCTCTCGACTAGACTATTGCAACTCACTACTCTTCAGTCTACCTCAAAAACTCTCCATAAACCCCAGCTGGTTCAGAACGCTGCCGCTCGTGTTATCATGTAGACCCCCCTTGCCTCTCACATTACCCCTGTTCTTCAACAGCTGCACTGGCTGCCAATAAAATCCAGGATCACTTACAAACTGCTTCTCCTCACTTTTAAGGCCATACACACAATCTTGCTCCATTATACATCTCCGAGCTTGTTCAAACATCCACACCATCTCGAGTGCTCCGTTCTTCTGCCTCAGTCACTCTGTACAGTCTTCCTGCTCGCCTTACCACTATGGGAAGACGAGCCTTCAGCAGATCTGCCCCCTTCCTGTGGAACTCATTACCAACTGATCTTAGGAACACCACATCTCTGCCACTTTTTAAATCCAGACTAAAAACTCATCTCTTTAAGGCTGCCTACTCTGTGTAGCACCTTGGTACTGGTTCGTGGTTTCAAGTTATTGGTTTTACTGTGTTCTGCTACTGTTTTATTTGGGTTTTATTGTATCTTGCTATGTTTTTATTTGTATTGTGTCTGCACCTGTACAGTGACCTTGAGTCTTAGAAAGGCGCCTTAAATAAAATGTATTATTATTATTATTTTCAAGGGAAAGTTCGAGTCAAGTCTCAAGTCTTTGTGGGGGCAAGACTGGGTCAAATGACAAGTCTGCAATGTGAATCTAAAGTAAAGTCTACAGATTATCAGGGGGCAAGTCCAAGTCAAGTCTTTTAGGTCAAAGTTGGAGTCAAACCTCAAGTCTTCATGATAAACGTCTGAGTTAAGTTTCATGTCTTTGCCATGCAAATCCAAGTCAAGTCCCAAGTCTCACAAGGGGAGCAAGTATGAGTCAAGTTTCAAGTCTTCACTATGCAAGTCCTTGTTAAGTCCCAAGTCTCCCAAGGGGAGCCAGTATGAGCCAAGTTTCAAGTCTTCACTATGCAAGTCCTTGTTAAGTCTCAAGTCTCTGCAGTAAAAGTCTGAGCCAAGTCTAATGTCTTTGAGGGTCAGGTCTTTATCAGGTCTCAGGTCTTTTCGGGGATATTATAGTCATTTTTTAAGTTTAATTTTCAGTTATTTATCTACAGAAAGGAACACAATAGTTTTATTTTGTAACTATTTTAAAACTGCTCGAGTCGCACATTGTTGTGCAGAAAATCAAAGTGAAAGAGTTAGTCTCTATTCATACATTTTTCTAAATGGAACCAAGTACAAGTATAAAAATCACTTTTTCAAAAATATTTCACCCAAAACGTTTACCATAAAAAGTGTATAGCATCCTGTACCTTTAGCTTGTTCTTCCTTTGCTTCCTCCTCCTCTTTCTCAACACATCCCTCCAGTTTCTGTCCATCAGGACTCCCAGACTGTAGCTGCGGTTCAGTAGAAACAGTTTCTGTTTCCACCTCCATCTTCTGGAGCTCCAGTTCACCTGACAAAGCAGCAGAGTCTTGGTCCAGAGTTGAGGAGGAATCCAGTGAAGCAGGAGGCAGAGACTCATCTTCATCTTCAGCGCTCACGGTTTTCCCTCTAGTAGATTTTCTCACTGCAGAAGGAAATAAAACAAGTGAGTTTCCTGTTCCTGAAGGTGGACGTAGTTGTGTTTAAACACGTTCGTGTTACCAGGAGTCTTTCTGGCTTTCTTTCTTGCTCTGCCTCTTGTTCTGGTTGTCGTCACTTCAGTCTCTTCTTCTTCAGTCTTTACAATCTCATCTGAGGTCACAGAGTTCAAACTCGCCTCTAAAACAAAAACAATTCCACATCAACTCTAAAAGATCCACTGAAATTATTAAAAGAAGCAAAATACATTTTCAAACAAACTTTGTTTTTGTCATATACTCCAAATACTACAATACCCATGATCCTCAGCAGACTAAATGTGAAAATAACCTGATTCAGGAGGAGTTTATGTGCAGTAAAGGCTAAAATAAGGAGTCACCAACCTGTGCTGTTGTCATGTTTGCATGTAGCAGATGTTGGTGTTTTCTCAGCTTCATCTGGTTTGTCTTCAGTTACATCTGATGTGATCTATAACCAACACAAGAACATTATTCTAGTGTTTATATATACAGAGGGTACAGAAAGTATTCAGACCCCCTTAAACTTTTCGCTCTTTGTTATATTGTAGCCATTTGCTAAAATCGTTTAAGTTCATTCTTTTTCCTCATTAATGTTCACACAGCACCCCATATTGACAGAAAAACACTGAAATAACACATGTTCCAAAGTATTTGCAGCTTCAGGGACAGGACGACTGGTTGCAATCGAGGGAAAAATGAATGCTGCCAAGTACAGGGATATCCTGGACAAAAACCTTCACCAGAGTGCTCTGGACCTCAGACTGGGCTGAACGTTTACCTTCCAACAGGACAATGACCCTAAGCACACAGCTAAAATAACAAAGGAGTGGCTTCACAACAACTCTGTGACTGTTCTTGAATGGCCCAGCCAGAGCCCTGACTTAAACCCAATTGAGAATTTTTGGAGAGACCTAAAAATGGCCGTCCACCAGCGTTTACCATCCAACCTGACAGAACTGGAGAGGATCTGCAAAGAGGAATGACAGAGGATCCCCAAATCCAGGTGTGAAAAGCTTGTTGCATCTTTCCCAAAAAGTCTCATGGCTGTATTAGATCAAAGGGGTGCTTCTACTAAATACTGAGCAAAGGGTCTGAATACTTTGGAACATGTGATTTTCAGTTTTTCTTTTTTAATAAATCTGCAAAACAGCCAAAAATTCTGTGTTTTTCTGTCAATATGGGGTGCTGTGTGAACATTAATGAGGAAAAAGAATGAACTTAAATGATTTTAGCAAATGGCTGCAATATAACAAAGAATGAAAAGTTTAAGGGGGTCTGAATACCTTACGTACCCTCTGTAAATCAACCCATAAAAAACTCATTAAACCTTCATGTTTTTGAATCTGAACCTCACCTCAGACTTCACAGAGTCTCTTCTAGACTCAGGTTCTGGTTCGTCGTCTTTTCTGATCTCCGTTTCTGGTGATTTGTCTTTTTCTTCTGCAACAGAAGACAAAGTTACCCCAATTTTTAAATGGTTACTAAGAAAAGAAAGAAATGAAAACTATCTTTGCACACATTTTTAACATGTAAGTACTGGTTGAGAGGTGGTGGAAGCCAGTAAAAGCTGCTGTTTGAGGTTTAAGTCTGTGAACCTCTTTGACCTTCATACTGTATGTAACAAAAACTAACAGGATGTGTCTGAGGATTATTAAACCTTCTTAAGTTTCTGATAACACACTGTCAGAAGGACCATTTAAACCTTGATGCCAGTAAAACAGGGTGACCACAGTCTGGGTCAGGGGCCATTAGCGGCTTTCAGAGGGATTTTGTGTCTCACGACTGCAAATCCAGAATAGTAGAATTTTGTCCCACCAGCACAGTTTTATGTTCAGATTTTATTAACAACGATATTAACAACGATCTGAAGGCTGAAGATTTTAGAGAATTGCGGGACAACCACTTTATTGATTTCTTTCGTTTTTTTTAAATCTCCACAATATATTTATGGCTATACTATATTAGAACGCTGTTAAGAGGCTTTAAAAAAAACGTTAAAAGCTACATTGTTTAACTGGCAACTGAGTATGGCTTTAAGGCTGATTCAACCTTTCAGAGCCAGAATGGATGATGCATCTTATTTCTTGTATCACATCTTAGCAAGTGAAGTAACTGTTAAACAGCCTGTATTTAAATTAAAGGAATAGTTGAAGTAAGAAAAATAAACTTAGGTCAGTTGAGAGCATCTTAAAAATTAGTGATTAATTGCGAGTTAACTATGGACACTCATGCGATTAATCGCGATTAAAAAAATCAATCGATTGACAGCCCTACCAATCAATGTTTTCCACTTCTAGAGGACCTGGGATTCTCATAGCGTCATTTGATGTCGAGCTACAAACAACATCTAAAACTACAACACCAACCTCTTTTAATGTTATTTACAGAAGAAGAAACAGAAGAGCGAGCTGTATCTAGAAGTGTTTTGACCTTAATCTGATTATTATTAACTAAACTTGAATAAAGAAAGAACAGAAGTCGCACCCAGGGGTCGGTCAGGGTCAAATGATGCAGTAACAGGAGGAGACTGAGAACGAGGTCGTTTTGCTTCAGGTCCAACCAACTCCATCCTTTGTTCACTAGTGACTGAAAAGCAAAGAAACAGATTAATAAATTATCTGCAACAGGATATTTTATTTAACATGTCTGCAGCTACAAACTTAATCCACTAAATGATGCATTTTGCTGATTTATTATGAGTCTGTCGTGAGCATCAATTTGTACCTTTAACATCGACCTCTTCCTCCACACCTCCTTCCAGTTTCTGTCCATCAGGACTCTCAGACTGTAGCTGTGGTTCAGTAGAAACAGTTTCTGTTTCCACCTCCATCTTCTGGAGCTCCAGTTCACCTGACAAAGCAGCAGAGTCTTGGTCCAGAGTTGAGGAGGAATCCAGTGAAGCAGGAGGCTGTTGTTCCATATCAACAGTTTCTGCTTCCCTTTTTATTTCTGAGTTTTCATCCATCGTCGAGGAGGAATCCAGTGAAGCAGGAGGCAGAGACTCATCTTCATCTTCAGCGCTCACGGTTTTCCCTCTAGTAGATTTTCTCACTGCAGAAGGAAATAAAACAAGTGAGTTTCCTGTTCCTGAAGGTGGACGTAGTTGTGTTCAAACACGTTCGTGTTACCAGGAGTCTTTCTGGCTTTCTTCCTTGGTCGGCCTCTTGTTCTGGTTGTCGTCACTTCAGTCTCCTTCTCCTCCATCTTTACAATCTCATCTGAGGTCACAGAGTTCAAACTCGCCTCTAAAACAAAAACATTTCCCATCAACTCTAAATCATACATTGAAATTATTAAAAGAAGCAAAATACATTTTTAAACAAACTTTGTTTTTTGTCATATACTCCGAATACTACAATACCCATGATCCTCAGCAGACTAAAATGTGAAAATAACCTGATGTAGGAGGAGTTTATGTGCAGTAAACGCTAAAATAAGGAGTCACCAACCTGTGCTGTTGTCATGTTTGCATGTAGCAGATGTTGGTGTTTTCTCAGCTTCATCTGGTTTGTCTTCAGTTACATCTGATGTGATCTATAACCAACACAAGAACATTATTCTAGTGTTTATATATAAATCAGGGGATGAAGCAAAATATTTTCATCTGACGGAAAATCAGCCGTACGCGGGGGGGGGTATAGGTAGTAAGCGCAGCTCCTTTCGAGACCGGTAGGTCCACACAGACTTCTGTCCAGGTGGAGGAAGAACGTAGTAAAATACGCAAATCAATGTAATAATATAAATAATTATTTATTATTTCTTAAAGAAAAATAAAATTGATTTTGGATGCATGCTCAGACCGGGGTTTGAACCCAGGACTCCAATATTAAACGCGGTTGCTCTACCGCTAGACCACGCTTCCTTACTCTCTCTCCCTCCCCTTTTTCTGAGTGTCACTCATTTCTTCTCCTACCTTCTATGTTCATGTGTCAGAGGGAGGCTGATTCGCGGGTCTAATAACAAATAACCATAATAACACTTTGCTGAGCTGAAAGAGCAACTTTTCTTCTTTCAAAAACCGTTTGAACTTTTTATTGTGGAGTGCAGAAATGCGCCTGCGTTAATGGTCAATGCGGGACAGTGTCTAAATTTGTGGAATGTGTGAAAAGTGATAAAAATACGGGACAATCCTGAACAAAACGGGACATCTGGTCACCCTAACCGCTAGCGTACATCCTGGACTGAGAAACTCGTTCCGGACCGGTCTATCCAGATCACGCCTCCTTCACCTGAACACGCTCCTCACACAACAGCACCTTGTTCCGCTGGGGTGCTGTAGTTTTATTGGTGGTGACTCGTCACCTCCGTCCACGCTAAAGGTTGAACACCGGGTTGAACACCGCGGGCGCGCCATGGATTTGGCCAGTCTAGTACAGGACCCGTTCGGAAAATCGCACCCATAACTTTCATTATTTTCGCCTATCTTTATGAGAGAGAGAGAGCGAGAGAGAGAGAATCTGATCTGACGGAACTTTTTTCTCTTTTGTCCCAATTGACGGAATTCCCTCCCCACGATGGAGAACTTTAACCCCTGATATAAATCAACCCATAAAAAACCCATTAAACCTTCATGTTTTTGAAGCTGAACCTCACCTCAGACTTCACAGAGTCTCTTCTAGACTCAGGTTCTGGTTCGTCGTCTTTTCTGATCTCTGTTTCTGGTGATTTGTCTTTTTCTTCTGCAACAGAAGACAAAGTTACCCCAATTTTTAAATGGTTACTAAGAAAGAAATGAAAACTATCTTTGCACACATTTTTAACATGTAAGTACTGGTTGAGAGGTGGTGGAAGCCAGTAAAAGCTGCTGTTTGAGGTTTAATTCTGTGAACCTCTTTGACCTTCATATGTAACAAAAACTAACAGGATGTGTCTGAGGATTATTAAACCTTCTTAGTTTCTGATAACACACTGTCAGAGGGACCAGTTTAAACCTTGATGCCAGTAAAACAGGGTGACCACAGTCTGGGTCAGGGGCCATTAGCGGCTTTCAGAGGGATTTTGTGTCTCACGACTGCAAATCCAGAAGAATTTTGTCCCACCAGCACAGTTTTATATTCAGATTTTATTAACAACAAAAAAATGTGAATAAATAAAAATATTTTCAAAATGGAAAAATTTAAGTCCAACACAAAGTATTCATCCTTTATTAACCAGATTTTTTACTTTATTTAAATTTTATGGTAAATCAAACCACAAGCTTTCATTGAATTGTATTAAAAAGCTGACTTGTGAGAATGATTCACAAAGTTTGAATAAATACAACAGACTTTACCAAAGAAACACTAACCATTGCCCTGATCTAGCTGCAGATAAAACACTCAAATTTATTTTCAAGACCAAGAAACTAGAAAACAAGCAACCCATCAAGTCTAAGGGATCGTACAAGACCTGGTTTTATGGCTCAGATCTACAAAGATTTATAGAATATTTTCTAAAAAAAAAAAAATAAGAAAAAAAAACTAAATACACATTTAAAGCTGTACTCTGTAGACTGGTAAATAAGCTAGCTTAAAACATTTTTTTTTCATGCCTCTTAACAACATTCTAACATAGTATAGCTATAAATATATTGTGGTGATAAAAAAAAAAGAAAGAAATCAATAAAGTGGTTGTCCCACAGTTCTCTAAAAACCTCAGCCAATCATACGTTTCAGACCGAACGCAACTATTGGACAATCCGGCTGTCTGTCTCGCTGAAGCGCCTCATTTTCACACTACTTGGATCCTCCATTAATGCGTGCTGGAGCATTTTAAAGCAGAACATCCCGGAAGTGAGAGAAGGACAGAAACAGGACAGCAATTCCATTTTAGGAAAAAATACCAGAGTCCCAAAAAGAAAAACACCTTTTCAGCTAGCAGAAAACTAAAACCGTTTGGACTTAGAAAGAGGAAAAACCTGGGGGAACGTTTCAACAGCTGGTGTTTAGCTCTTTATTGTTACTGTGGCAATGAGCAGTCGGATGTCCGGAGGAGGCTGGCCTAAGGATTATACCCGACGGGAGGGGTGAGAGCTCTGAGACGTGTTTGTGTAAAATAGATAGCTATACCTAGCTTGTTTACCAAACTGCTGAGTGCAGCTTTAATGTAATGTTCAGCAGATACAATAAAAAAAAAATCCCAATAAAGTAATTTAATTTAAAAAAAATTTTTTTTTTGCAGCCTACGGCTTATTTCAACTTGGTAAGCTTGTGTGAAAAAAGGATTGAAGACTTTTGCACAGTACTGTTTCCAATTGCATTTATATGAGAACTAGCTCTACGTTGACAGAACTACTGTTTGTTTTAGATAAATCTAAAACTGTAAAACATCTAGAAGTCAATATTTTCCACTTCTAGAGGACCTGGGATTCTTGTAGCGTCATTTGATGTCGAGCTACAAACAACATCTAAAACTACAACACCAACCTCTTAATGTTATTTACAGAAGAAGAAACAGAAGAGCGAGCTGTATCTAGAAGTGTTTTGACCTTAATCTGATTATTATTAACTAAACTTGAATAAAGAAAGAACAGAAGTCGTGTGTTTTTCTCACCCAGGGGTCGGTCAGGGTCAAATGATGCAGTAACAGGAGGAGACTGAGAACGAGGTCGTTTTGCTTCAGGTCCAACCAACTCCATCCTTTGTTCACTAGTGACTGAAAAGCAAAGAAACAGATTAATAAATTATCTGCAACAGGATATTTTATTTAACATGTCTGCAGCTACAAACTTAATCCACTAAATGATGCATTTTGTTGATTTATTATGAGTCTGTCGTGAGCATCAATTTGTACCTTTAACATCGACCTCTTCCTCCACACCTCCTTCCAGTTTCTGTCCATCAGGACTCTCAGACTGTAGCTGCGGTTCAATAGAAACAGTTTCTGTTTCCACCTCCATCTTCTGGAGCTCCAGTTCACCTGACAAAGCAGCAGAGTCTTGGTCCAGAGTTGAGGAGGAATCCAGTGAAGCAGGAGGCAGAGACTCATCTTCATCTTCAGCGCTCACAGTTTTCCCTCTAGTAGATTTTCTCACTGCAGAAGGAAATAAAACAAGTGAGTTTCCTGTTCCTGAAGGTGGACGTAGTTGTGTTTAAACACGTTCGTGTTACCAGGAGTCTTTCTGGCTTTCTTCCTTGGTCGGCCTCTTGTTCTGGTTGTCGTCACTTCAGTCTCCTTCTCCTCCATCTTTACAATCTCATCTGAGGTCACAGAGTTCAAACTCGCCTCTAAAACAAAAACAATTCCACATCAACTCTAAATCATCCACTTCCTGTATTAATGATCAAATACGTTTCCATAACAACTTTGTTTTTTGTCATAACTGCAATTTTACTCCAAAAACTACAATACCCATGATTTTTGGCAAACTAAAATGCAAAAATTAGGGATGTCCAGATCCCATCACGTAATTGGAAATCGGGCCCAATCACATGGTTTTAGACCCGATCAGAATTGGACGTCATCTCCTGATCCAGACTCGGATATACATGTATATATTCTCATTATTTTTTAACACATCTATAGTTATGCGGTGGCACAGTTAGACCTCTTAACTCCACACAGTAAAAGCAACACATGCGGCATGACATCACTTTATTGCAGAGATGCTATTGGTTAAACGACGGACAAGTGGAACATGGAAGCAGCTTGAAGCAGACAGCAGATCTGTTTCTTCGCTCTTCTTTAATCCTTTTTTTATGTTTTATAGAAGTATCGGATTGGGACTTGGCATCGGTAGATGCTCAAAATTAAATGACTCCTGATCGGGACATTCCTAGTGGAAAATAACCTGAAGTAGAAGAAGTTCATGTGCAGTAAACATCAAAATAATAAATCACCAACCTGTGCTGTCGTCATGTTTGCGTTTAGCAGACAATTCCTCTGCTTCATCTTGACCTGGTTTGTCTTCAGTTACATCTGAGGTGACCTATAACCAACACAGGAACTTTATTCTAGTGTTTATATATAAATTAACCCTTTAAACCTCCATGTGTTTAAATCTGAACCTCACCTCAGGCTTCAGAGAGTCACTCTGTTCTTCTCTCTTTTCTTCTGGTGTTTTATCCTCAGTTCTGGACTCAGGTTCTGGTTTGTTCACATCCTTTATTTCTATTTCTGGTAATGGTTGCTGGTCTGCTACAACAGATTCCTCTACAGCAGCTAAATCTTGAACATCATCAGCTGACAGAGTCTCCTCCTTTGTGACTTCATGTTGGGGCCCTTCTACCGCTGTGAGAACAGATATTATGTCGTCTTTTTCAGCTTGAACTTCATTTTTGGCCTCATTTGTTTCTTTCTCCTCCAAGTTGGGAGCATCTTTGGTCAACAGGTTGTTTTGAATTTCATCATTCAGCGTCTCTGTTGTCTTCTGTTCTTCTACAGGAGGCTCTATCACCTCAAGCGAATCAAGAACCTGCCCGACTTCTTGATCAGCTGGTTTTTGTGTGAGTTTATCCTCAACACCCTCTTCTTTAACAGCATCTAACATCACTAAAGTGGCCTCCTCCACTCCAGCATCATTCTTCTTTGTGGGTGCGACCTGTCTTCTTGTGGGGGTCTCGTCTGTCTTCTCATTTTCAGCCTCCTTCTTGGTGCTCACTCTCCTTCCTCTGGTAGACCTCGTGATTATCGATTCAACAGCAGCAGTTTCTAAATTCTTGTTTGTAGTTTCCTTTTCTACACCAAGTATTTCAGGTTTTTCCATCTGATTTGAAATCTCTTCATCCTCTTTAGTTCCTCTGACAGTCTGTTTTCTACCAGAACCTTCTGAGGTTGAAGCCACTTCAACGATCTCCTCTGTAACATCGTCCATCTTTTCCTCTTTTTCTGTCTTGTTTTTGGCTCGTGTCTTGTATTTTATAACTGACTTCTCTTGTTTCTTTGGGGATTTTTCTTTATCATCACTTTTAGATGTCATGCTCCTCGACTGACTCCTGGTTTGTCTTCCTTCTCTTGGTGTTGATTCACCGTCACTGGCTGCCTCTCCTTCTTTGTTTTCAGCAACCGTCTCAGCAGTCGGCTGACTCTCCACCTGATCTTTTTCTTCTGTGGTTCTGATATCTGCTTCAGCTTTCTGGTCACTGTGAACATCTTGTTTCTGGCCTTCAGCTTCTGTTGCAGTCGGATCATCAGCTAAATTCTCAGTTAAAATATTCGAAGAGTCTCTGTTGTTTTGGTCTTCGAGAAGTTGCTTGTTTTCATTTTGGATCTGGTCAGAATCTTTGAGCGTTTCGGAGTGTTCTTCTTTATTTGGACTTTTTGTAGCCTGATCATCACTTAAATCCAACGATTGATTCTTATCAGTCGTTTCATCGCACATCTGACCCGGTGACCGTTGATCCGTCTCCGATGACATTTCCATTTTAGACTCCGCCTCAACAGCTGTTGAAGCTTCGCCCTCTGCTGACACCTTGTGGTCAGACTTTGCCTCTTCACACTCTGTTTGTCTGTCTTTATTTTTATGAGACTTATGAGCATAGCGTGAACGAGTCACTTGACGTGAAAGCTCATGCTGCTTCTTTGCAAACTCTGCAGAGACTGCTGGTTTAACAAAAGCAGGCACAAAGGCTGGTTTATTTTCTTGTAGAAGCTTGAGTCTGTAATTTTTTGTCGTACTTGTAAGACAAATTTCAACATCCCTGGATTTCTGTAGATCTTTTTCCAAGTCCTTCACTCTGAAATAAATAAAAAAAATTTACATTTTAGTATACTACTACATCTGACCTGAGGAACTGTAAACAAAATTTGACGTATTTTTAGAGCTAATTAATTATTTAAAAAGCAGACAATGTGAATTTTCTGGAATAGATTTTTTTAGAATCTGTCTCTCAGTTGAGGCGTTTGTTGAATAAATGTACATAGTTGTGCTTTCTTAACAGCATCCCATCTTCAGTGTGTGTTTGTGTTTTCGTTAAACATGTTTTTCACTCTTAAAAGGTTATCATGATAAAGTGCTGAGAAGTTCAGAACAGAACAACTGCCACCGTTCCAGGCTGATAAACAGTGTCTGTGATTTATCTGTAACTAGGGTGTGACTCATACGAACTTGTGTAAACTGATGATTGTGAAACCAGCGCAAAGGAAATAAAAGGAGGTTGCAGCAGCTGAGCAGGCAGAGTGTGCTGGGTGAAGCTCAGCTGCTCTCCTCGATCGAGTTAAAGCTTGTGTCTGACTCTCTTGTGTTCTCTCATGTCTCTCCAGAAATATAATGTTTAGGTGGTAAACCTAACAGTGTTCCTACAATGAAAATGAAAGGAAAACTATAAAAATCTGCACAGCAAATACTCATTTCTTCCTCTGTAGATACATACATACAACACTGATGACTGTTTGATCTTTTACTTAACAGTTGTTTGACCTGGTATGATTAGGACTTCTGCAAACAATGTTTTGCCGTCTGACTTGGTCCAAACCAAGGTGCATTATGTGCGCAGCTCTGTAGTCCCGCTGCGTTCCACGGTCGAGGAGCACTCATTAGTTGTGCGGGCCGTGGACTGACCAAAGCGCCCACACCCCCACCTGAACACCGACCATCCGCCCCCCCAGTGTGTGTCACACGCCCCCTCCTCCCTTTCCCGCTGGCGCCGAGCCTGTTATGCCGTACATTTGTGCAAAATCATTAGTCTGAGCTGCTGTGACTTTTTTTTAAGTGAAGCCAACAGGTTAATCAAGAGAGATAATATTAATATGCTCACAGCAACAGCAAAATATGCCATGCCATTTATTATTTTAGTTTATTATTAATGCATTTAGCAGCTTTATGATAACAAGTGTTAGTAAGTAGCTTGAAATCACCATAAAAGAAAACATTTTATGAACAAATAAGTGATCAGGCTCTTGAGTGTGTCACATCTAAAATGGTCCAGGCAGAAAGAGTCCTTAAACATGACAAAGACAACTCCACAACCTCTCTCTCAATAAGTTCAGTGCATTTCTGACCCCAATCTCAACTACAAATCACTTCAACCAACTGTGTAATGCAAAAATGTTTATCATTTGCTGTGAATCTTTTGAGAATATTCTTTAAAGAAACGGTAATTCTCTTTGTAAATGGCACTCAGACTAGCCATTAGCTTGTCAATCTGGTCAGAACTAATCGCTGTTTCTCCAAGCTGAGGTAGTTAAAAATGTTATACAAGTTGGATATTATTTGCTCATAACAATTCCACAAAAACTCAAAGCAAAAGTTCTGAATTACCCCTTTAAATTGATGCTTTCTACTCTAGATCAAGCGCTTGAACCTCAGTCATATGCAAACTCATTTTCCTCTGCAGGTTGGAGCTGGAGTTACATTTATTTTATTTGACTAAAATCAAGCCTTTTAACCTGAAAAAGAAAAAAAGTACTCACAATCCAATGTGTCCAACTTTAGACCTGTAAAAGAGAATAAAAGAAGAGAAACAGGTTTTATTAAACATGTGATGAATCACAGGTTGTCCTTCATCCACTCAACTCATTTACACAAAAAACTTACAAAGTCTTTTTATTCGCAGCGAAGTCATCCAATGACAAAATCTTCTCCAACGCCCGAGTCACAGCGCTGGCGTGAGCTAACTCAATGTAGATCTGTTTTCAAAGACCAAGAAGACAACGGGTCAGGAGCAGGACCCAAACTGATCAAATGTTGCTCTCTTTATATTTAATCTATCATTGTTTTCAGTCTACCGTTTCACTGAGACTGACTTCAAATTCATTTAATCTTTTTCAGGATTCTTACATTTGAAATTGAGAAAAATGTAAGGACGTTTAAAGAATTTCCAATGTGCGTTTTAAAGATTTTATTAGCATCTTATAATGGGGGATTGTTTACTCATGCAATAGCGCATAAATATGCTCAAAACACCTGAGTGGACAGTAAAACCTGTATCCCAGTCTGCTCTTTTTAGGAGTGGGTGGTAAAACAGCCCTGCATTCTGTCTCATCTTCCCTCTCTGGGAGCAGATGGTGAACGACAGGTTCGACCCGACCTGGTTCTGTGTGTGTGACCCAGAGTTTGGAGTGCATCAGCATTAGGATTGTCTCACAGACAGGTGTGTGGTACAGTCTTCCTCAAAGCGATGAAGTAATAGAGCTTTTTAAAGAACCTAAGACTGAAATCTCATAAATTGAATAAGAGATTTCCACAGCACCAGTTTATTATTCTTAACCAAATTTTTTAAAGATAGCTTGTTTTTTGTTTAGCTAAATAATGCTGGCCTCTCTGGTACTGTCCTCAACTGGTTCAGCTCCCATCTCACAGATAAAACATTTATGGATGCATGCTCCTCACAGATCTATCAGGTAAAGTATGGTGTCCCTCAAAGCTCTATATTAGGCCCAGTGGCGGGCCGTCAGGGCCAGCAAGGCCTTCTCTGCTGGCCTAAACTTACTCAGAAAAGTAAATGTATTTTTCTTTTGGTTAATATTATTAAATAAAAAAAGTTCTCCTTGGTCTGTTCTCTTTTTATCATATTATATCCACTTGGTTGCGCCGCTTCCAGTGTTAAAATACCAAGGTAGAGTGTTGTCCAATCAGATTTCAGCTTGCTTGTGTTGTTAGGCAGATTGAAGTCTGCCACTAGGGGGCTCTACACCCAAGTGCTTCTCTCTGGACCGTCAGAATCAACAGAGCAGGCCCCGGTCCGCTTTCAGCCAGCAGAGATGATCAGTTGCGATAGCCAATTACCTCTCGAGTCTGCACGATTCAGGCCAGCTAGCTGGGCTCACACAGAAGATGACAGGAACGTTCCCTGTGATTGGTTACAGCCTTGATTTGGTCCAAAGGCGGCGATATCTGAACTAAACTCGGAGATTTCTTAGCTACCGACAGCTATCGGTGTATTTTTTTAACCTTTTTTAACCTTTTTTTAACCTAAAGAAACCTTTAACCTTTAACCTTTTTTTTAACCTTTTTTTAACCTAAAGAAAGGATCCTGTCCCAGCTGAGAAAAACTCTTTATCCATCAATTTCAGAAAAGGAATTATGAACTTTACCGTGGCTGTTTCAGAGAGACGCTGGGATTATAAAGCTGGAAATGCCAGTATTGATGGATTTAATGTTTGGAGCTATAATGTGGAGGAGATCCGTGTTGGTGAGTTCAACCATTTTATTTGTGTTTTTATCATTTTATTTCATTAGTAATTAATCACCTGTAGCGTGTCACTGAGCTGAAACATATGAGCTGTACAGCAGCACCGCTAGTGGTCAGACTGATACCGCAGCATAACAGACCCGGACCCGGTTCGGTTCTGAACTGCCCAATAATGTGCGTTGACCAGCCTATAATAAGGGTGATGTAATGTGTATGTGTGATTTTATATGAATTCTGTAGCCGTGGCGTCAGATTGATGGTATTATGAGGCGTATTAATTTAGGTTGAACAGAGGAGGAAATCACTGAAGGCCCAGAGGTGAAAGTCATGGAACCGCCACTGCTTAGGCCCAATACTTTACTGCATTTTTAACTGTATCTTAAGACATAAAGACCTGGTTGATAGAGCTGTCTCCAGCTCAACCAGAACAAAACTGAAGTTTTAATCACTGGACCTGAGCCTCAGAGAGAAAAGTCCCTTTAAAAATTACAAACCTCGTCTTTTAATCCTTCCATACAATTCAGAAACCTGGGTGTTATTTTTGACTTAGTTCTATTCCACGTTTCAAATATATAGTCAAAACAGGATTTTATCATCTAAAATAACATAACCAGAATTGTAACCTAAATCGTACCCGGTTTCCAAGCGCCAAGAAGTTGACGAAAGAAACAACGGATGACACTTTACTCATGACTAAATCCACCACGCTCACGGACGCCTCCAAGGTCTCCACGTATATCAGCCGCTCCCTCAGAGTGCCAGCGTTGTCAACATGCTGGAAAACAAACAGCAGCGGGTGTTAAAGGAGCAGAAGAGCCCAACATTGTTGCTTTTAGTCTGCAGTGAATTTAAACGAGTGATAACTTACACAGTTGTCCCAGTTCATCAAGTTCTTGTACATCTCATCCTATAAACAGATTACAAAACATGAATAATATATTTTAACTCTCAAATACATTTGAGTACAGAACTAATAGTTTCAGATGGTTCTGACCCGATCCAAAAGAAGCAGGTAATAAATCCCTGATTTACTGACAAATCCTTTCTGGGTCTAACTGGGAATACTGGTTTTCCTGTCAGGATTTTATTTATTTCTCTCTCCATTAATACAAACTGCTGTTATTTATGACTGAAGTGTTGGGGCAAGCAGATCTTCTTTCTTTCAGGATATGTTGAGATGACTTCATAGTAAAACCCTCAGATTTTACACTGTCAACAAAAATATAAAACTTTAAAAAAGACATCTTGTCTTTGATTATTGATGTTAAATCAAACCTACTACAAACCCTGTGAGAATAAAAACTTTTACAAAACTTTTTTACATTTTTATGTAATTTGTATATTTTAATATTCAAAAAACAAGATTGATTCTATAAAATCAAAGGGTCATGATCTCCAGGTTTACTTCTAAAATACAGGTACAAAAACTATTGAGCATCATCAAATTATGTCAACCTTTGAAAAATTAAAGGAACAAAAATGATCGGGATTGAATATATTAAAATTGCCAGTTTTGTAGCATTATCAATTACGCTATTCCTCTGACATTTTGACCCCTTGATCATCACACACACAACAATAATCTTTTTGCCAATAACTTGGATTATAATGACTTTTCATCATGCCTTAACCCCTGATAACCTGACTCAACATTCCTCCAGGTGTGCAGGTCCATTTTTCCAGAAGATTCTACGGGACTCTTTTAGTAATAATAACCTTAAAGACTCTTTGGTGTCTCTTTCTTATGACACTGGTTAAGCTACTGTTAAATGAATGTTCTTATTGTGATTATTTGCACATTCACCGACAGTGTTATAAAGGTGTTGATCCTGCTTCGGTATTATTTTTATATAAACCTCAAATCATATGATTTACATATTTCTACTTTGCTAAAGTTAAATTAATGTTTATTACTTGAAGTAAATCATGACACGAATCAGTATTATGGTACTGTGACTTTAAAAGTCTGAGTCATGCGACTTGGTAAAAACCCTTGGTCCCATTGGTCATCCTTTAGAAGACTCATCATTGATTGGCTTCCCCAAGATAGCGTCTCCTTTAGCTTCATCTCGGCTTCCTGTTTAAGCCAGTTCTCAGACAGCCATTGCTGAGACAAACAGCTCCACTGCACACGCTACCAGTGAAGCTACCCAAGTGTATCGGCCTCCGTCCTTTTGTAGGTCCAAGCCCCACTTCACAGCCGATATCCGCTTCTCCCCCGAGAGTAAGACACGCCAGTCTTCCTCTCCTTGTCAGAATGGGGATGACTGCTCCAGCTTCGCCAAGCCAGAGATGGGTCTGCTGTCGTCGTATCTAGGACGAATCCTTCTGCCCGAGGCGGTCTCGACCCCCGAAGGCGTCCTCCTGGACCGAGAGGGTTCTCCCCCTTTACGCTGGTCCTACCTCCACCAGATCCGATCCACGGAAGCTCCCACCTTCTGGTAAAACTGAGGCTTCTTTGATAAGTAACAACCTAAAGTAACTCATCCAAATTGCCCTTCGTAACTAAATTACTTTAAAGGCGGGGTCCTTAACTTTTTTATGTATAAAATGCTTAAATTTGAATATCTGACCTTGTTCTGTGTGAAAAAGTAAGTACTCTGTTATATTTTATTGTTCTCCTAAGTCCCTCCCCTGGCCTCTACAGCAAACGAATCATTTACGCGAGCCTAACGCATTGACCAATAGCGTTGCGTTTCCACAGAAGGGAGCTGTCAATCAACGAGAACGCGCCTGTCACCAGTGTTCGTGCACTGTGGTGTGACGCACACAGCTAAGCAGACAGTCAGCAACAGAACCTGAAGTTACAGTTTTTCTGACTGCCTTATACACCTAAAAAAGTAAAAAAGGATTAAAAGTCCTTCTCCAGAACTCCCTGTTAGACGTTTAAGACAGTCCAGTCGACTTTACATCGGAGAACTCCCGACCTCAAAACGGATTAAGAGTTTACAAAGTTTCTTTTGGACAGGTAAATACTAATTAATAGATTGTATTTTAGAGAATTTAACCAGAGAATTGTATTTAAATAAAGGATATAATAGAGCAGATACGGTCATTATGTTTATTTTACCATTAGCTCATGTAGCTGTGGCTTGAATGCTAACTCGACCATAACAAAGTTAATGTCAGTAAACAAACAAAACTTTTTGGTTGAAGGAAAGGGGACTTTAGCTTTTGTGTGTTGGGGCTAATGATTAGTGTGGCGTTTTACTGTATCATTTAGTGTTTTAACCGTAACAGTCCATTGTTTTGAGCTGCTAGCCTACAGCTAAATTGTTAGCGATTTGCTAGAACTTCCGTTTTTCTGTGTTTACACGTTTGAGAGCTGCATATTAGATTAAAGTAAATGATTAGCAGCTCTTGCAGAACCCTATCAAGGTTGTGGAGGTGATTTAGCAGTTACAAATAGTTGGATCTGAGCAGGAATATTGAGGAAAAAAAGGCCAAATTAGCTCTAAGTTAGCCCTCTCAGACATAGCATGAACTGTACTTAGCTAATGATCGAGTGCCCAAATAAGGTCGTTTTTTGAAGTTTCTCTGCTTGTAAACTGTAGAATTTTTAAAATCGTTGATTAGTAGCTTGTGTTGAACACAATGATAGCACCAAGACGCTCCGTTAAAACCTCATATGAACTAAATAATCTTGTAGAGGGTGTAACAATAAACAGAATCGTTTAAGTTACAGTTTTAAATGGTAAATGTCCTGTATTTATAGAGCGCTTTCTAGAGTGTTCTACCCTCCCCAAAGCGCTGAAAAACCAACAGTCATTCACCCATGCACACACACACTCACACACTGTTGGTGATAAACTACACTATAGCCTTAGCTGCCCTGGGGCACTCTAATGGAGGCAGACCCTCTGGTTGCCAGACCAGTCACTCACCAACTGAGATACATGCCGCCCCAACTAAAAAAACATCCATCTTCAGACATTATAAATGTTAAATCTTCTTTGAGATTAAATTGGAATTTAGACAATTGATCAGCATCACAGTGGCGTGTGTGGCCTTCCCATACTGCTTTACAGTTTGTTTTCTGGTTTTCATACCTCTTTGTACCCTGGGTGTTCAAAATCAGGGGTGAAGTAGACTCTGATAAAATGACTATTGAGGCAAAAAGGCATTTGAAGGTGCTCCTCGATATAGTCAAGAGTGGAAGTCAAATCGCTGAAAAACAAAAAGGCCTGGAAGGAAAGATAGGAAAAACATCATTAATTTCAAGGCTGGTTTAGGAAAACAAAAATGCTCAATAAAAGGTTTAGTTAAAAAAAAAATTTTAATCTGAGGTTAAAAAAAATCTAAATTTTTACTGGAATAAAATTTAACAGTTTTTAAGATAGCAGATCACTTCCTGATGCCACGTCCTCATTAGAAACTAGGTTTGTGTTGTTGGTTTTTACAAATGCATAAATAAATACAGCAATCTGCTTACTGAACAGGCAGACCTGGTGTTGCTATGACAACAGACCGGAGGTTATGATATTCTATGTTTTTTCTTTCTAACCACGCCACACTTTCTTGTTGAACAACATATGTTGTTTTTACGGTTTCACATAAACTGGTTTATGTGATGATAAAACTAGTTTAAACTAGTGCTGGGAAATTTAACGCGTTAATTGTGATAATTAATTTGGAAGACATAACGCGTTAAAAAGATTTTTACGAAATTAACGCAACTTGTGTTTGAAGCAAGGCGGAGCGCTTGTCAACATCAGATTTCCTACAGCTCCTTGACGCAGCCCGTGGTCTCCCTCCCGCCCGCTTCTCGGATCTCATCAGTTCACTCGCTTCATCTGTCTACCCGGTAGAGGAACACAACCCTCCGCTCCTTCCACCGTGAAAACCGAAAGTAATCGGCGGTGAAACTGGACGGTCTCTAGCCTTTAAGGTTTATTCCATCCTGCTCCTTTCTCGCCGTACGGTCCGGTTCGGTTGAGTTCAGCAGTGAGCAGGTGTTACGGGTCTCGGTCTGACACCGAGGTCCGAGCGGAGGTGTCAGTTCGGCTCGGTACAGAAACCCAGACCCTACCCCTATCTGAAAAGTAAAACCAGTACCGAACTGAGGCGATCCCATTCCGAATACTAGTCTTTAAACAATAGAGACCTGACTCGGACCCCTCATTGAAAACGAGGCAGGCTGTGGGTCAGTTTGAACACTGCAAAAAATGATTCTCTCAGTGTTTCCACATGTTGGAAATCTTTTATTATTATTTTAAAACAACACCCTTCTGAAATTGTACATAAAATAAACAAATAGATTCATAAAGTACTGTATTTAGGGTCTGTCCAGTTTTAGTCAGGAATTTTTGTTTTTCAACTGTTTTGAACTGAAATGCAATTTAAATGCATTTTTTCATCAATTATAAGCTTTAAAAAAGATTTTTTTTAAACATTTTGGCATATTTCTTGGATGGACATTGTAAACTGCATTTAATTTCTTTTTTCTGAAAAGAAGTGATTAAATGCGATTAATCGCGATTAATTTTGTTCAGATTTGCGATAAATAAGTTGATTTATTTTAATCGATTGTTTAAACATTTTATGTTTAAACTGGTTCAACCACAAATAATCATCAGCTCCTTACCCTCCTCTGCAGAGGAAGCACTATCACGTCCTTGTACAGTTTTAGACGAGTCTTCGTATGAAAATGTTGCCATGCCAGTCTGGCGACGTCTTCGACTGTGAAGTTTCCTTCCGGCAAACCCAGCAGCATGACGGCAAAGGACTTAATGTCCTCAGATGCCGTTTTCTGCACCACAAAAGAACAAAATTGGAGAGAAATAGTAACACTAACGTATGGTAGCTAGCTTTAGAAAACGTATGTTCATTTTAATTTTAGCAGAATATTTTGATAACAGAGAACTTCATGACACATGAAATGAAATAAAACCCAGACAGGAATATAGTAAGATAAAAAGTATACAAATAATATTGGAATCTTTAAGTTAAATGTTATTTATGCAATAATTGTAAAAAAAAATAAAAAACTTACAGACATATGTCTGATTCTTTCCATGGTCAAAGAAACTAGGAAGTACAAAAATAAAAAGTTTGTTGGTTGCAGAACCTGAAAATCAGCTGATATTGACAATAAATATGAAACAATTTCTCTTACATGGGATGTCGAACCACTCAGTGCTAGTAGGGAACATGTAAGGAGCTGTTTTCATAGTGATCCAGAACGGAGGATTGGTCTTCGGTGGGAACATTGACATAGCTGTCGAACAATTCAGAGTAGAGAGAATAAGAACATGTGAACAAATACTGTTTATGTGGAAAGAGGAAGTGAACAAAGTGATTCGCAAGCTCAAGTCAGATAAAGTCACACTCAAGTTTCAACACATGGGTAACAGTGGTGATTTGAGCTTAGTTGTCTTCAGTGATGCTTCACTGGGTAATCTTCCAGATGGAGTTACACAGGGAGGAGTTTTCATTACTCTTATGGGGAAATCTGGGAAATTCTCGCCTTTGTTTTGGCAATCTAAGAAAATCTGACGTGTAGTAAGAAGCACTCTAGCAGGAGAAACTCTTGCCATGTCAGATGGCATTGATAATGCTATGTTTTTGGCTACACTCCATTACTACAGGTGAAACTGATCTAAACACCTTACCAACTGATAATCACTCGCTGTTTGATGCTCTCAAGTCAACAAAACAAGTCACAGAAAAGAGACTCAGGTTAGAAATGAGCTGCATCGAAGAACTCATACAGACTAACAAAATCAAAGAGGTGTGTTGGTTAGATGCAAAGTCACAACTTGCTGACTGTTTGACTAAAAAGGTGCTTCTTCCCTGGTACTTCTGAAGGCACTAGATGAGGGAGTGTGGACGCAGTGAATCTATTTGCACTAATACACATTTGTTGAAGTGTGCAACATTCCTATGTTAAAGCAGCACTCCGGAGGATTTCATCAGGAGAGCAGTTTTTGAATCTAGCGTCCAAAGGCTCCTCCTCAAAACATCTCGACACGCGCGTCCGGTCGCGTGTGCGTGCGTGCACGCGGCGCATATACTTCGGACATGAACTGTACCGCTCAATGTGTAGGGTTTAATCACTCACAGTTCACAATCTTATTCCAACAATACTACAAGGGTCTGAGGAGCCCTGTCTGTCCCTGCTGCTTCTGATATTAGCTCTGTTAGCAGAGAGCTGCTGCTGGACTCTGAAGCTGAACTTGACTCGGCCCTGGATGAACTTTCTGACCAAAATAAACGCATAACCCTGTCAAGCCTTGCCATTCTGTGAAGTGAAAGGTTTAAAAATAAAAATAAATCCATCTTTAGCTGGAGAATGGGTAGGTTTTTAGTAGAAATGAGCTGCGAGTCCTCAGTGAACGGCTGAGACGGCAGAGAAACACACGGAGCGTCCTGTACGACAGCGCCCCCTACTGGTACAGGTTTGGTCGATGCGCGTGCATGTTGAGAGAATGCAGAAATTTGAATTTCATTGGCTGAAAAATGTCGGCGGCAAGAAATAATGGAAAGGGGTCTCTAGGAGGAAGGAGGGTCTTCATCAGAATGACAGATGTTGTGGAACTCAACCCATAGATCATAGTTTAGACCTGAAATATCATTTAAAACATTTAGAAAACTTTGATACAGAGAAAAATAATCCAGAGAGCCGCTTTAAGGTTTCAATCTACATTTGTTTATATAAGATGTTTCAAAAGAAATTTTTTTTTTTTATGCAACAAAGGTTTTTTGTTTTAAGACAGAGTGAGATTGTTAACCTGCTATTATGTTCTATCGCGAGAGTTTGCGATAGGGGTGCACCGATTGCAGTTTTCTGGCCGATCACCGATCTTTAGACAACCTTTCCTGCCGATCTCGATTTTTTTTTTTTGCTGATCCGGTACTTTTCATAACTAGAAGCCAATTACTTTAATGTTTCCATTTTTATTGAGTAAATTGAATGAATACTCACAAAACATGAGGTAGTGTCTTCTCATATAAAAATTATATATATATAAATATAAAATATAAACAATTAATTAATAAAGCCAATAAAAAAGGTGCCTCTTAAAAATAAAACAAGAGATGTGAACCATTAACAAAGCCCTTTTCTCAGGTCCTCCTGTAATTAATAGTACTTTCTGCCTGTAATTTTACTAAAACACTTGTTAAACCTACTCTAATAAACACTTCCAGCATTAACTCTGTGCATTGTGTAAATAACTTCAACATAGTGTCTCTATACTGACTAACAGAGCAGAAATCATCCAGATTCACTTAATGCTGCTCATCTCACCTACAGGTTTTCTAACTGCGGCTGTGCGCCACCTGACTACTCGGCTCCCGTAGATTTTACTTATGGTGCATTTAATGCGCCTCGTAAAAACGAGGACATAGCAGATAAACTATGAAATAATCTACCGATTAAACGCGGAGTCATTGCTGTTATATCGCGGCCACGGGACAGTTCTCCCCCGCACCCCTCTAATGAGAGACACGCTGGAAAAGATACGTTCTGCATTTAGCCGTCAGTTGTGTCCGATGCACGCTGAAGCTACCGCCACCAGCGACGCTGTCCAGTTCAGACAGTTGCTCAATAAAATAAACTCCATTTTTGCTTTTTCTGTCATACGGACTGCAACTATAGAGAAAGAGACAAGTAGAGAGCTGAACCAGCTTACTTTGTTTTAGTTTAAAGCATTAGCAGCCACGCTAGCAGCTGTTAGCTTTCGTCTCGGGTACAACTTCTGAGGTTTAGCCTGGCAGGGGTCCGATGAAAGTCTGGCGGGCCGACAGGCTTATAAAGCGCTGGGGGAAACCCTGATGTGTAGCACGGACGTGATGTAGCGCGCGGAAGGGAGGGAGGCAGTCTGCACCTCCCAGGAACAGGAGAAAAAAGCTGATTTAAAAGCCTATAACCAAGATCGAGGATCTCATGGGAATATGGTCGATGTACGATCCCCTCAAATTAACGTGATTGAGGCCGATCGATCGGCCTAATTTACTACCTTTTAAGGCTTTTTAAGGACCCGCGGATACCCTGTTCATAAAGCCATGTTCCCTGTCAATAAACAATATAAACACAGAGCTGGTCTTTTTTTTGTCTTCACGTTCTTTTTAGTGTTTAGACTTGTGCAGATATTTGTTTGGGAAATTATATAAACAAATCCAGCTTTTTACTCTGCCTGACCAAAACATAAATTACCACTGTCGTCTTTTTGTTTTCTTACAAAGACAGAAAGTTTTGTGCTTCCATTAAATGAGTTTGCTTCCCAATTCCAACAAAATAAAACACCTAAATTGACACCCTCCAAAAGTTTTCATTCCATGTAGTTTGCCAGGTTTTGTAACATAGAAAAAACCCTCTCCCCTCTCTATTCCTGTCAATTGTGGTTGTTTTTCCCACTAAGTAAAAAAAAAAAAAACACTTTTACAATTGTAGAATAAAAAAAACTGACCTTTTGAACTCTTGGGCTTATCTGGTGCCTTTAATCTGTACATTTTGTGGGTTTGACCTTTTCGGTGTTCGTTGTATGAAAGTCCAAGCAGATCGACATCATAAGCTGATTTGAATTCAACATAGAGCTGAAAAACAAAAGCACAGCATAGATGACGTAAAGAGGAAGTTGAAGGAGTTTTTTTTTTTTTTAGATTTATTTCATTCAAGAGAAAAAGAGAATAAAATACAAACAAATTATCATCAATATTTACAATACAAAATTGAATGAAAAGGGGCAGTAAGAAGAAAAAAAATCTTATATAATCTGCCCCCTATTACAAACAAAATTCTTAATAATTATCTACTAAAGTTACAGTACATATAAACTCATTTTTAAATTAACTTCCTTTTTCAATATTTCCAAAAATAAACACAGATACTAACTTAGCTTACACTTTCATAATTTCTCAATAGATTTTATTTGAAGCATCTTTTAAAAACATGCAGTGACTTTGATTCTTTCATTTCCATATTAAGGTTGTTCCATAATTTAACACCGTTCACTGAAATACTCCATTCCTTTGTCTTTGTTCTAAATCAGGTTTATTAAAGATTTTATTTCCTTTCAGTAAATAACTACTCACAAACATCTTCTGAATATTAGTTGGCAGAGTATCAGTACTAGCTTTGTACATGGTAAGTAATATTTTCCAATTCACCAAATCATGAAATTTTATTATTTTATATTTAATAAATATTGGGTTAGATGAATCTCTGTAATAACTGTTATTTATAATTCTCAAAGCTCTTTTCTGCAAGATAAACAATGGTTGTGTGTATGTTTTATATGTGGATCCCCAGATTTCTGTACAGTAAGTTAAGTATGGTACAATCAATGAGTTATACAATGTTAACAGACCAGAACTATTCAACAAAAACTTGACTCTATGAAGTACTGCCATGGCTTTGGCTATTTTTCCTTTTACATAATTAATGTGTGACTTCCAGGTCAAACCCTCTTCAAACATCACTCCCAAAAATTTAGTTTCTTTAACCCTTTTAATTTCCATTCCACCAATTTTTAGTGATACCTCATTGTTTTTTTTGTCATTAAACAAAATAAAATTAGTCTTATTAAGATTTGGTGTTAATCTGTTAATGTCAAACCAGTCTTTAATTTTAATCAGTTCCTTATTTATCACTGTAGTTACCTCACTTATTTCTGATCCTGAATAAAACAACGTTGTATCATCAGCAAATAGGACAGTACCAAGAAGCTTAGATACATTTACAAAATCATTAATAAACAATATAAACAGTTTTGGTCCAAGGACCGACCCTTGTGGCACTCCACAATTAATGTCACCCAGTTCTGATTTGATATCATTTATTTGAATGAATTGTTTCCTATTTTCTAAATAACTTTTAACCCACTGATGAGCCACACCTCTTATTCCATACTGCTGTAGTTTTTGAAGTAACCTTGAATGATCAATGACATCAAATGCTTTTTGTAAATCAATAAAAATGCTAATGAAGTAGTCTCTATTGTCTATTGCTGTCGATATTTTGTCTGTCAGATCCATTATTGCCATTGCAGTTGAATGTTTGGCTCTAAATCCATACTGTTCAGGGTTCAAAATATTATTTTTTTCCATGAATTTATCCAACCTTGACACAAACACTTTTTCTAGTATTTTTGAAAACTATGGAAGCAGTGACACCAGCCTGTAGTTACTGAAACTGTGTTTATCCCCACTCTTAAACAGAGGAATGACTTTAGCTGTTTTCATTGCGTCAGGGAATGTTCCAGTAGAAAGTGACAGATTACAGATGTAGGTGAATGGTTCAATAACAGATTCTATAATAGTTTTTAATTATTATGATTCATGTCTGCTCATGTATTCCAGCTTGTAACTTTTTAATTTTCAGCTGCAACTTCCGATACACGGGCTGAAGGTTCTGAACAATTAAATACATTCTGTTCTCTCCGAGTCATCAACAGTACTTTGTATTTGACCAAGCAATGTAAACGGAAAAGTTTATTACTAAGCTACTGTTGAATAGTAAAACTTGAAGCAGCAGATTCTTATCTTTGTCATAATGTAATCTTGATTATTGTGCAACTTGTATTCCTAATAAATACTGAGCAGTAACAGAACACGGCAGAACATCACTCTGATGCTTAGCGGCAGACGTGTGAGTTCTCCTTTGCAAAGCTCAAAACTTTAAATAATTGTCTGGTCTCTATCAGAAGTAATTTAAATGCATCATAACATATTCATGTACATATGTGAGTGTTTATACCTTGTTCATCAAAGGCAGGAAGTTTCGTACAGAAAAGTTTTTAATGAGATCCTTCCTGAGCTTCATGATTTCACTTGGAGAGATGTCGTAAAAGAAGACGACAGTACAGCCATTGCTAGTCACTTCCTGTTAAGGGAAAAACAGCAAACATTCAAACCAAATGGAGACAGAAATCCAATAACAGATACACTGTTGCATTAAAATGAAAAAATATGAGTTAAAAAAAATACAGAAATAAACTAGTTATTCCCTCTGCAGTGTATAGTTAGTTATAGGTTACATGTTTGTTTTTTATTGATTTTATAACTAGGATCAGAAGGAACTGAAACGTCTTTAAGCTCATCCTGTCACCAACGCTTTGTTAAAAACAGGCCTGCTGTAACGTATTTACTTTGATCTAGTCTGTCTATAGTCATGTCTGTCACGAACACGTTAAACCGGAAATGTCCGTCACAAAACAATACACGTCTGGAACCCGGAACCTAACATTAGACTATTAGTTCCGCTTGCATCAAACGCAAGCTGAGATTAATTGCGTTCATTTTTTTAAAACATGTTACTGTTTTCTAATTAATTCATCACAACGCGTTAAATTCACACCCCTAAATTTTTCACAACAGTTCTAAACCTGTCAATCAAGCCTCCACAACAAAAACAACATCAGGATGTCAAAGATGAGAAAATAGATTTTGAATCCATGTTTGGGTTGTTATCAACACATGATTCTGTTGTGCTTTCTGTGATGTGACAAGCTTAGCCTAATTACCGTATTTGCCCGAATATAGGACGACCCTGATTATAAGACGACCCCCATTTTTCAAGACTGATCTTCAGAAAAAAGAATAAATTCACTTTATAAAGAAACTATTTTTAATTAAATTTTGAGAAAATAATTTATATGATACCTTAATTATAGACTGCTTTAATATTTGCTTATTAATCAGACAGGAACTAAAGTTCTATGTGACAACAGATTTCAGTCAATTGGGAAAAAAAGAGAGAAAAAAGAAGCTCTCTCTTCCTCACTCTGGCTGTGTGGGCCCTCCCTCCTCCCTCTCTTTTTCTCTCTCTCACTGAGACTGTGTGTGTGTGCGCGTGTGTGCGCGCGCAGCTTCAGAAACGGGTCCCGTCTGTGGACGTCAGGCAGCGCCGGATCCTCAGGTGTTTTTCAGGTTTGAGGAAGAATGCGTGTGTTAATTGAGCGACGTGCTCACCATTACAGAGCTCACGCTGAAAACACTGCAGCCACAGCGGGTCCAGTAATCCCGAATCACCGAGGTCCGACAGAAGGTGTCGGCTCCATACGTACTAAACAGAACCGGACCGGACCAAAAACCCAAACTAGTCTGAAAACGCCAGAAGCTGGCATTGGACTTTGCCATCAGGTGTTTTAATCCTCAGTAGACCTGTAACTTTGAGCTGGAGCGGACGTTTATACGAGCTGCTTCCTACTGGCGACGCCGCTTCTGCCGTTTGAACATGAAGCGTGCGCCCCCTGCTGGGGCGCGATAGTAAGACGACCCCCCCTTTTTAAAATTATTTTTAATGAAAAAAACCTAGTCTTATATGCGAGCAAATACGGTAATTATTACTCATTTAATTTCACAAGTAAACAAGCTTGTGTGGTCGTCTGTGTGTTACTTACAAATAGCATCAGTTTCATCAGAGATTTGTAAAACCCAAGCTGAAACATAAACAGAAAAGTTGAGGTTATAACCACAGATACAATGTAAAACAAAGAATAATGAACAAACACCACCAATCAATCACCAACTCAAAAGCCTCATTTTCATTGCAGGGTTTGGTGCAGGTCGGGTTCTCGTAGTCCGGTACCGGTCCGCGATTTCATGAGAGCGTTTCCATCAGCTGTCGGACCCTCACTTGGCAGGCGGGGTTAAACGTAAATGCGTGTCGTCACGTCACACCAGCACTGTCCTTAACTTTTCTATGGCCTGACACTGTTCCGCCGTCCACTCGAATCCTTCTGCTGCATCCTGTGAAACTTCTGTCATTTTTTACCGATCCATCTAGCTCGTCGTGAACGCAGCTGGTCGCCGAATGTTTGGAGCTCTGAAAGTGATCAAACCTGGTGCTACTTGATGGCATTTTATCATATCCGTGTATGGTCGGATCTCTGCCGACAGACCCGAGTGAGGAGGCAGGTCTGGATCGGTGAAACCCTTGCGGTTTACAGGGCAGATTGTTTTTATCTTAATAAAATAACTTCTCACTATAGTAATAAAATAACGGCACTCCAGGGTTTGTTTTGCTTGTCACAAGCAGTTGATCAGTGGTCTGTGTTGTTTTAACGCCACAGCTCCGCCCAAACCGTACCCGCTCCATTCTCCTATGGACCAACAGCTGAGGAGAACCGTTCATGGACCATGAATGAAGCGGTACGGTTTGGCTGTATGGACCGGATTTACAATGGAAACAGACAAAATAGTGATCTGACCCTTCCCGAACCGAACCCTGAAATGGAAATGAGGCTTAAAATTTAAACCAAACTGAGTAGTTTGGGAAGAAATGCTAAAATGGTTTCCACAATAAAATCAAACTAACTTTATATAACGTAGGTGGAATCTTCTCAGCGTTTGTGTAAAATGTTTTGTATAAATGGGAAATTTCTTTTTAGCAGTGTTTTAAAGTGCCCATGGCACGATATTTAAATCAATTTATATTAAACAGATTTAATTTTTGATGCCTCTAGATTAGCGTTGCACCCATTATAACTCAAAATATGCTGTAATTATTTCCTAACGAGCAACTCAGAGATCAGAAGACTGCGCCGCCTTCCGGTTCTGCTGGGTTTCTCCTTATTTGGCAGCCTGACACTTCGGCTGCAGTAGGGGGCAGTGCCGTCGCGTGAAAGAGAAACGAAACTGAAACTAAACTCTGTGTCTGTGCTACTCGGTCTATGGTCAATGGCGGCAGCAGCACTGGCGTTCTCCTCGCTCCAGGTGTCGTGAACGAGCATGTGGGCGGAGAATTTACCATATAAGCAAGTCCGGATCGCTATGACCTCATAGCGGGCTGGAGTGAAAGAAACGGTTTGAAACCTACTGGTGGAGGAGGTCTGAAATCTTGAAGAGCTTCTCACTGGCTGTACTAGGAGACTGATAGACGCCGTTTTTCGCACATTCTGGCATGTTTAAGGTGAGAACTCAACATTGCAACATGATAGACAAGTCAGAAAACATGGAAAACCATGCCATGGGCCCTTTAAGAACAATAAAAAGAAACATGTCAGTATTTTCTATTAGATTACCGGTGACATTGAAATGTCCTCGTTTACAGGCCTCAAGCAGAGTTCACGTCCTTTGAATGTTATACCGTCCCATGTCTCTTTGACTACGTTTTGTAGATCTTTTACAGTTGGCATGAGGGCCAAAGCCTGACAGGAAACCAAGAAAAATACAGATTTAGTGCTATGAGACTAAGATTTGTATCACAAAAACTTTAAAAAATAGCTCAAAGAAGTTAATTTTAAAACATTATCGCATTAATAAACAAACAAGACTCAGATTAATAAGTTGATACTTACAAAGCGTTTCTGAGGAACAACATAGATGGTATCAACCTCATATTTAAATCCAAATGGGATGAGCAGACCAGCAATGTCCTCCTCCCTGTAGCAGCTTTCACTATATTCTGGGAGATTGCTGATCAACAAAAGCCGCACATCAAACTGGAAAGCAGAAATATATAGGTTTATATTTTTTATCAAGAAACAAAAGGGCATTTATTTATGGGTGTAAGGACAAATCCTTATTAATCCCACCAAATGACATTTTAAAGATCTAAATTAAGAATTCCACAAGGGCTGCATTTAATCCTCAGCTCATCAAAACCAGATCCCCTAGAAAACTGACCAGTGTTCATCCATGTCCCATCTTTATATAGTAAATTTTGAATTACCGGTAATACCTTCGGAAACACAATGTTGATCATCAACAGACCATGGGCGGTTCATTAATGTGGGCGATCGGGCGATGCACCACCAAAGTAGAATGAGATCTTTTTCATATACTTCTAATATCAAGGCAGTTCTACCACTTTGGTCTGCTTGTTTATCTTGTCCAATCAGCTTGAAGCCTTGTTACTTTGTGTCCCGTCCCTTTCTGGACAATTTCAGCCAGCCTGAGAATCGCCTCTAGTGCTCTCATAGACTGTAATATAAAAGTTTTTTTTTTCGAACAACAGGAGCTATAGTGCAATGTCTATGGGTTCCGGTAGGGCTCGCCCTTGCGTGCTTTCCTCACATCTTAGGTAAAAATCAGCTAGCTTACATTTTTACTGAGCTAGCTTAATCATGGCTAATTCTCTGAGCAACTCCACCGCCTCTTTGAAAGAAAACCCCTTTAACCTTCGTACGAATGAAGAAAAAAATGGCAGTAAAATTATTAGGACCACCAAGACCAAATTTAAACATCAAGCAAGTCTCCAATAAAGGAGGGAAATCTTATAATCGAGGATTTTCACGGAGATGGTATGAACAGAAAAGTTGGTTAGCGGACTGTGAGGTAGCAGGTGCATTGTTCTGCTTGTTGTTCTAACCCTCAAAAGTGAACCGTTTCACAGAAGAAAAGCACAGGAAAAGATTCTTCTTTAAAGAGGTTGGACCTGACGTTGTGTTCAAGCTGTAACCGGAGGACAGTGGAGGAAGCTAAATGGATTATTTTTTCAAAGAATCCTGCTTGACAGCTTTGTTACAGCCATCAGGATCGATTCCATGTGTCCTGATTTTATCAACTCGGCAGTTGGTGAGTTTTTTTGGGTTGTTTAGAGTTCAGACCAGGTTCTCCTGGTTCAGGTCCCATACCGGTTCATTTTGGATCATTTCCGGTACCGCATATGTTCGGACCGACTCGTTTGGTACCGGGGTCTGTACCGGGTCATTTTGGACCGGAACCGGACCGGTTCGGTTCGAATCAGGTCTGGTACAGAGTCAGTTCAGACCAGGTTTAGACTGCCCAGGCCTGCATGCACTGAACATTAGTGTCAGTTTATTTCAGTCATGATGAGACTATATTTAATGTAATATGATCTCAATTTAGCTTCTTTTCATCAACTCTTGCTGCTGGGTCTAAACTGTATGGCTGTGAATCATCAGGATTTAAAATAAATGCATTTTGTGTTCAGAATCTGACACCTGGTACTGCTAAAAACCAGTGTTTTAACAGCAGAGTTTGTGCTTTCAGCAGAAATCTGTATAAACTTCATTGTGAATATTAAGTTATGTTTTTGACCTTGTGTAGGTCAGGTTGTTTTTTCCCTATAACTCTTACTTCTGTTGTGACCACATTGTGGTTGTTTTTTATTTTTATCTGACTTTATTGATATTATTCTACGGCCTCCTTATGAAGACTTTATGATTTCTTTACTGTTTGATGTGTGGAAATAGACCAAAATTGTGTGTGACCTAACTGCGCCACATTCAAAGTGAATTGGTGGTAGGGATTTTTACCAGCAACATTTTCAGTCAGATGAAAATATTTTGCTTCATTATCTGCTCTAGTGGTGATATGTGGGTTTTTGCGAATCTAAACTGACTTGCAAAAATGCGCCCCACCCAAAAAGTCACCAGCTGCCACTGCAACAGACTTAGTCGTAGAAACACCCTAAGTTTTTGTAGAATAATTTTCCTGATCATGTAAAGCATAATGTAAAATATTCAGACATTTCTTTTAGTAGATTG
This sequence comes from Callopanchax toddi, assembly GCA_006937965.1. NCBI lineage: Eukaryota > Metazoa > Chordata > Actinopteri > Cyprinodontiformes > Nothobranchiidae > Callopanchax > Callopanchax toddi. The sequence continues at coordinate 1,066,320 of SSNR01000133.1, forward strand.
CAGTTATAAATTTATGTCAGTGGGTGACAGAGTGGAACTGTTCAGTGGAGCACTTAATAAAACAGAGAAAAGCTGGTGCACAAAATTTTAGGAGGGTTATTGTTTGTTCTGATTTATACTAGAGCTGATTGTAGCTGCTGTGATCATCTTGTAAAATGCTCTGCAGTGATCGGATCACAGGTTTTGTAAAGTCACAAATCATTTTATGCTCCTTTACTTCACTGATATCACATCTACTAGGTTACAAAATTCCATTTATTCTTACTTTTCTAAATAAATCCATCAAAAATATGACTAATGGAAATGCAAAGCAGAATGTGTTTACACGCATTTCATTAAAAGTTGTCACTCAGTATTCAGATAATTTAAGGAGGAATTAAGCCATTACAACTTCAAAATATTTTTAAAAGGAATGATTTGAACCTGCCCTTACAGAAAACTTACATCATTTTCGAGGCATCTGCTCTGCTCCTTAAAACACCCTAAATTGAGAGAAAAAAAGTTGATATAGAAACATAAACAGTTGATGCACATTCAGATTTCTCGTATTTCTTACCCAGACATTCATCTTGCAGAAACAAGTCTAGCATATCTCCAACAGTCTTAGAGGTAACTGGATCTAAAGAGTAATCCCTTGCAGAGTTCCACTCTCTGCCTGCTGCTACAGCCATGGTGCTGGAAGACGAAGCTTTTTGAGTTGGTTCAGCTGAAGCATCTCTGGATGTCTTCTCTTCACCTGTCTCCAACTCTAAAGAAAAGAAAGTGAGAATTTTTAATTTTCCCATTTCAAATATAAAATTGTGTGGAAAATATGAGGAAAATTGTTACATTTGATCAAATAGATGTACACAATCTAATGACTTGAATAGTTCTCTTCAAAAACATAAAATATCCTAAATTTGAGTGAAATCCTAAAAAGTCACCACAAAATTAAAGTGAACGTTTTAAAGAGTTTAATTACAGATGCATTGGTTCTGGTTATGACGATTGATACCAAATCCAAATTCTTGTACAACTCTAACCTATCAATACAGATATTGACTGATTCCAATTTATCTTAAAGAACTATGCAATGATTTTTTAATGAACTTTGTGGATTAACTTGAAAATTATGATTCTGAAAGTTAAAATTTCAACATTGAAGTTCTTTATTGATGGTGAGTTCACGGACCAAGAAGAAACTTTTAATTTATTTATTGCTGTTTGGCAATAAAAAAAAATTAAATGACATTTTTGAATTTCAAATTGGCTGGTAATCAACTATCGTCTGATCACCAGTTGATTATTTTGTGCATCTCTAAGTTTAAATCAATCTCCAAACGTGTTTTAGTAACTTTGAAGGAGATAAAAGCAATAAAACCCTCCTGAAAATCAAACTAGATTGTTGTTAAAGTCTGAAAAAGCACATAAATAACTTCAAACTTTGGGGATGTCATTGGGATGCAGTCATTGCATTCAGGAATGTGGCTCTAAATACCAAGTTTTACTCACTTTCTATTCTACTTTTGACTTTCTCTGCCTATATCTTTATTTTTCTTAAATGCATTTAGCAACTTAAAAAATAACTACCAGAAGAAAGGTAAAATAACTACTGGACAGACAACCAACTCTAATCCTGGGGTATGAGATTAGAAACTTTGAAATAATTTATTTAGGATAAAAATTCTGGCTACTGTTCAATTTAAGGACACATACAAGATGTCTGATATAAACCATCATCTGATAAATGAGCAGAGAAAAGACAAGTGGATGTTTAGTGAGTCATGTACCCTCTGAAGCAGCTCCAGTTGTGGGTTTTGTAGTCCTCTTCTGCTTCGACTGGACCTCAAACAGACCTTCAGCTGAGGTAATAGTTTCAGTGTTTTGAGATGTGGAAGCATTTGATTCAGCAGGTTTTCTATGGAGAAGAAAGTAAAATGGGCATAAGTAGGAAAAAAGAAAAAAATGATCACTACTGTTGGGATATTTTCTTTTACGTTTAAATTTTGTGTCACAAATTGTATGTTCATGTTTGATGAATATAAATGACTTTAAAATGCAAATAATTAACAGACACTAAACTAAACATATGTAATGATTAATAGTCAAAAACAAAATGAATCTGTTTATGTGAATCACAACTTACCGCTCAGCTTTCTGCTGTCCTTTAGATCTAGATTGAGGCTTCACGGTGACACACTTCTGTAAATAAATGGGGTTTTATTAAAGATTATATCATCACAATGAAGATAAAAAATAATTTGTCTTTATCCACATGAAAACCTGTAATTTAAAGATGTGGTTTACTCAAATAACTTATTTTTCCAGTTTTTTTTCTGATTAATTTTGGTCACTCAGCTTTTCATACAGGCTGAACATGAAAACAGTCTTTTACATGTAACTCCAACTTTAGCTCTCAAGGTATTTTCACTTTGAACCACTAGAAAACACTAGGATTTGAATAACCTTGCAGATCTACGTCCCAATGCGAATTTGTAATATGGTCTGGCCTATCTTGGCTTGCGCCGCCCTACAGGCAAGCCCAGATAATGCACAGGCTAGACATGGCTTGAGCCTAGGGGCCTCGTGTGATCTGGGAGCCCCATTGGCCAGTAAAAAATATTATTTTATTTAAATTTACATTCTAAAATATTTTTAAAGTGAATTGACCCACAAAATCTTAAGTGACACAGGTTTCTTGCAATCTTGACTCACGTTACGTGACGGTTAATTATCATATATAAAAACAGAATAAAATCATAACAACTGAGCCGTAACATAGTGGTTTAGGACACCACCTTTCACATGGGAGACCCAAGTTCAAGTTCCAGGTTGGGCATGCATTGATTTTTAAATTTTCCTATAGGAATAATCTTTTTGCAATGAGGAGGATAAAGCCTTAAAGGAGCTAGGTGGATTATTTCATCAAGAGAGCAGTTTTTGAATCATAACGTCCTACAGCTCCTCCCCAAAACAACTCGACATGCGCGTGTGGTCGTGTGCTTGCGCATGCACACAGCACAGTACATTGCTGGGCATAAACTGCAGCTCAAACTGTAGGGTTTAATCACTCACAGTTCACAAAACATATTCCAACACTGTACTAGGCTTTGAGGAACCCTGTCTGTCCCTGTTGCTTCTGATACTTAGCTCTGTTAGCAGAGAGCTGCTGCGGTACTCTGAAGATGAACATGACTCGGCCCTGCATTAACTTTTTGACCAAAATAAACGCGTATCCTTGGCAAGCCTTGCCATTCTGTGAGGTGAAAGCTTTAAAAATAAAAATAAATCCGTCATTAGCTGGGGAATGGATAAGTTTTTAGTAGAAATGAGCTTTGTCTCTTCCATGAATGGCTGAGATTGTAAACAGAGAAACAAACGGGGCGTCCTGTACGAGAGCGCCCCCTACTGCTACAGGTTTGCTCGAAGTGCATGCATGTTGAGAGAACGCCGACAATGCAGAAATTTGAATTTTATTGGCTGAAAAAGTTTGGCGGCCAGAACGCCTCTCGTTAATAAAGTGAATGTGGCAGCGCGCGCTGCTCAAACACGTTATTCTCAGCATAACTGACAGCACTAAAACACATAGATCTGTCAATGACTTTATCAGAGGTTTGTCTTTAGTTGTCAGAGACTCATATTAATGTTTAAATCCTCTAAAGTGGTTTTATTTAACAAAAACATGATGAAAGAGCCTATAGGATAATGTGAAATAAACAGTAGAGAAATAAAGACATTTGAAGGCAGATTTAATCCATTACAGATAAACTGGATGCTACAATCACTTTGACAGGTGAGAAAAATCAGTTTGAAGTTATTTGACGTAAAAAATACAGTTGATGCTTTAATCAGGTCACCTGTAAACTAAATCAAATCCTTTATTGTCAGGTGAACACATGAGAAGGTTTCTATAATAAAAACTATTAAAACAGAGTGAGCCATAGAAAACAGCTGTAAAGTTAAAGGAGACAGACCTCTGATGACAGATCAATGTGTTTTAGTGTTAAAATGTTTCATCCTGATAACTTGATCAACCATCAGAGGTTGTTAAAATGAGCTCAGAGCTCATCTGGTGGTTCTGGTTTGTGACTCAGGTCTGGGTTTCTGAGGGAAGTTCTGACAGGTTTAGTATTTCTTGTTAGGTTAGTAACAGCTGATCCAAACAGTGGATCAGTTGTTACTAACCTTAAACTCTAGACGTGAAGTATCACGATTCTTCAGCCTCATGCTCATGAACACACATACCGGTATTATGAACCCTTTGGCAGAATTCAAATGAGCCATTTTATTCTAGATTAATTTCAAGATTAATCTAGATTTAAAAAAATTAATCTATGCCCACCACTAATATATATATAATGTATATTATATATATATATATATATATATAATGTATATTATACACATATATATATATATATATATATATATATATATATATATATATATATATATATATATATATATATATATATATATACACACACACAGACATAATAAAGTATATATTTACACACACACACACACACACACACACGCGCACACACACACACCAGAAAACGTGCAATACCTGTGTGTCAACTTTGATTATGGATCCGTTCATTTCGAATTGCTTTATGGTCCTCAGTTTCTCAGCATCTTCCTCATTCTCATAGCACACGATTCCCTACAACAAAAACTTTGAATTAAAACAAAGTCTTGCACCTGGTTCTGATGATATTTAGACTTAAGGCACATTCAAACCGCACATTTTAAAGTAACTTAACTTTCCACGCCAAAGAAAAGTTTTCTTTTTTGCATGTTTTCTTTAATAGTGGCAATAAGAATGATAACAATTGATGGTAATAATAACATAAAAAATAAGAAGGTAAAAATAATTATGGTTTTCTTTTAACTTTGAAGATTTCTTCTTTAGTTGAATTCAGTGCTTCAATAAGATGGAGACAAAAATGTTTTCTATCAAGTAGCTGACCTGTAGTTTTGCTAAAGAATACTTGAAAAAGGAAATTTTCAAAGATGGTATGGATGGAGGTGCATAAGAAATATAAAATAGATCCATATGTACAAAAGTATGCCCTCTTGTGGTACAATCTCAAAATTAAGATTGATAAACAAACTATCTACTGGGCACAATGGTTAAGAAAAGGTTTTAGAACTATAGGTGATCTTTTTGAGGGGGGTGTTCTCATGTCACATGATGATATAAAACATAAATTTCAGCTGGAGGGTCATAGCCACTTTTGGAAGTATTTACAAATAAGGAATTGTTTAAAAGGTAAAACTACAATATTGCAGGGTAATAATCCAATAGAAAGTTTTCTGCTGTTACCCCCGTTAATTTGTAAAGCAGCGAAATGGTATAATATTTGCCCGTGGGTCAAAAACAACACCAGTAAAGCCCTGAAAGGAATATGAGAAAAAGACTTAGGGTGCACAATAGATGAGGAGGCATGGGACTCCATTATTATGAACAACGGGTTGCATAGTAGAGAAGCCAGGGGGAAATGTATTCAATATAAAATTCTCACTAGATTTTATTATACACCTTCAAGGCTTCATAGAATGAGTACAGGCAGGAACGATTTGTGTTGGAAATGCCAACAGGCTAAAGGTACTTTGATACACGCCCTCTGGGAATGTTCGTTGGTCTTTTCCCTTTGGAATTGTGTATTGAATTACATGCAGGGATGGGTGCCTTGCAGTCTGCCCAAAACACCTAGACTGTGTTTACTAGGAGACAGAAGAGAGGTGCCACAGTTAAATAAGCATCATTTTAGAGTTCTAAATACAGCATTGGTGACATGCGCCCGAATTATTTTACTGGAAGAGCTCCCTTACCCCGACGCTTAAGATGTGGAAAGAAAGAATGATTGGGAATGCTGCATGTGAAAAGATGTTGGGAAGATTACACCATACAAATGAAGCCTCAGAAGGTCAACGGGACAGTTTTTGCACCTATATTTCTACAACTTGATGTGGACATTTCAGTTGGATGCATCGAACACTAAGCCTCACTGTTCTATGTTGATTTTTTTTTTATGTTTATTGTTCTAAAATGAAAAACTTAATACATATTTGAATTACAAAAAAAAGAATACTTGAAAAAGTATGTCATCTTGATTAATTTGTCTTTTTTCACATTATTATTATTAATATTTATTCTGGGTAGTTTATATCTGCATGTTTTGTGTTTTCTTGTTTTGATTGAAATTACAAAGGATTTAAGAAATTATATTGTATTAGACTTTTTCATTAACCAAAAGTTCCTAGTTGATGACAAGTTCATAGACTGGAATAAATGTCTTAGGGCCAATTTATACTCTATGAGAAGCCGCTTTTATAAGACACACCGTGCCGACAAATCAGCGTAATACTGTTGCAGGGGTGCAAAGGTGGGCCGACCCCCGACTGGAAAAAGTATTTAAAAATCAGGTAAACATGAGAAAGCTGTTACATCAACATCAATGTACCACATGGTCAACCGCTAACCTCTAACTGCACTAACCCCGCCCATTCTCCCTTTCTGAACAATCACAGAATTTGTTCTCGGATGCCCTGCAGAAAAAAGTTCTGCGCAGCTGATGTGCACAAAAACAAGCCGCAAGAGCTGCTGAAGTGGGGCTGCAAGAATAAAATGACGTAATATTTCTTCTCGGAGAACCCCTAGTGAGAACAAAGTTATTGCTTCTCGCGGAGTATGAATTAGCCTTAATTTTATTGTCGTTCTGTAATGGTGAATAAAAGAATAATTTTTTCAATTCTGATTTTTGAGTTTTAAAATGTCTGACAAACCACGAAGCAGATTATGCTGATTATTGGTCGATTTTGATCACCAGAGATATTTAGTGCCTCTCTATTCTTTACAATAAAGACATTTAGATCAATTATAGCAGATTTAGGCAACAGCATGGTCCAGATCCAAGTAATGATTTATATTCAAGTCCGCATGTCACTGACACCTGATTGATTCATGTATTCAATTCTTTGTTAATGTTCATTCAGAGATCATTAATAAAACAAACTAGAATGTGGAGATGTCTCACTTCACACGTACCTCAGACCTGCTCCTATACAACACAACCGACTTCGTTTTCCCCAACTGCTCCAAGTAACTAACCACATCGTTGTGCTTATGACAGGGAAGAATCCTTGTGAGCTTCACCTTGTTTGAAGGCCAGAGCTCTTCCTGGTGAGCAGGAATAAAAAAGATAACAACATATACCTAGTCACAACCACACCTGAGGTTGATTAAATGACGTTACACAAAAATCTCATCCAACCTCATTCAGGAATTTGGCCATTTAGTCTATATTTACCATGTCAGGTGTGGATACACTTTTATTTTATTTTATGTCTTAGTTTAGAGAAGAACTTGCCTCACTATCCTCCTGATCAGACTGTACAGGAGATGAGGTTGCTGACTTCCCTTTTGCTAGCTCAGTCAGTAATGCTGGAGTCAGAGTTTTAACAACAGTCTCCAAGCTGGAATGGTCCGACAGGGTCTCGACTCCTATAAACAAAAACAAGCAGAATCATAGAGTTGGTGTGGAGCTGTAGGACAAGAAAAGGAAAAAGACAATGAGAGTAAGTAAGTAAAAACTATTGGTACGTTTTCACAACAACAAACAAAACAACAAAACTCAAAGTTCTCCGATTGCAGTCGGCTTCCTGTTTACTCTTGTAGTGATAAATTCATTACTATTTCTGAATATTTTAACAAAAGTTCAGTGGAAAAACATGAAGAAAAATACTTACAGAGTAATAGAGAAACTAGTTTTTTGTGTTGTTAGCAACTTTTAAATATTTAGTTCTCACCAATGGTCTTAAGCTTTGGGTAATGACCAAAAGAACGTAATCGTGAATACAAGATGCCAAAATGAGTTTCCCCTGCAGAGTGACCGGGCTCAGCCTTAGACATAGGGTGAGGAGCTCGGACATTCAGTAGTAGACCACTGCTCCTCCATATCAAGAGGAACCAAGTGAGGTGGTTTGGGCATCTTGTCAGGATTAGGGCTGGGCACCGAAACACAGTGCTAGACCGGTAGTACCGGTCAGTGCTTTAAGTGTGCCAGTACGGAACGGTACGCAGTACCGGGACTTCTAAATTTGACCCCCCAGCGTACCGGGAGTTTTTTCCAGTGTTTGGTCCGTACTGGGAGTTTTTCCGGTATTACATCAATATAATTTTGAGCTTTCCCGGTGGCCGTAGTTGCCTCATGTTACGAGCAGTGCATAGCAGGAGGTGTGGAGAAGGAGGGGGCGCAGGAGAAACGCAGGTGGATGAGAGAACTCATCTGTCACCCATATTTAGTGACTCCAGGAGGGTGGCAGCATTTGGTAAAACACCAGATGAGAGAGGAAAAGCGGGGACTCGACGTCCCCTGAACAGACCGCTCCATAGTTGACTTAGAGCTCGGTCCTGGAGGCAAGGTTGTGCAGCGAGTCCCAAAACACCCCGCATCAGGAAGCTGAGATAAGTCTTCAAATTGGTATTAAAAGGCAATAATTTAAATATTAATGACGGAGTTGGAAAGAGCTTGCGCGCTTATGAGCCGAGAGGAGAGGAAAGCTGCGCGTCATGACGCAGGTGGGTCAGACAGGTGGAGGGAGGAGGAGCTGAGAGAGCAGCAGGTAGACTCTTTAGTGTCGATCAGACCATGGTCAGTAATTAGTTTGTTCTTTCTGGGCATAAAATGGACCAGTGTGTCAAAACAATGCTGACTTTTCTGTGTCTGAAAAGCAGTAGAAAAAAACTTTTTCTCAAAACGTTATTTCAACCACAAACTAATTAATGGGGATCTTGTGCACAAGAACATATGTTTAATTATTTAAATATATATAAAAATAATAGATTTCTATTAGGATTGGAAATATATATCTATAAATAATATAAATCTATAAGGATAGATGGATGTCTACATGGTGCCTTCAAGTTTTTGTATTTTTTTCATCTTAGAAAAAGTCAGTAAAACCTGTTTTTATCCAAATGAAGGAGATTTATGGTTCATTTTCTACAGATCAAGTAGCCTTTAGCCCTCATCATTACTACAATGTGAAATTTACAGTCAATCCATGTGATCGGTATCGGTGATCGGCAGCAAAAACTGTGATCGAGTATCTCTAATTATTATACATAATAACCTGATGACGTTTAGATTTAAAGGTTGTAATAGATGTCAGAGTATAAATCTCAGGGTGTTTAGTAAATGTTCCAGTCTCATGCTGCTGCAGAGCTGAAGACAGAGGTGTTGGAGATGATGAGCTGAATATCTTCACTAGACCTACTGTGACATTTATTATGGGCCAGGTGTAGAAGAGAGGACAGATAGAAAGGTGTCTTGTCCTGAATTGTCTTTTAGACAAATAGAATCCAGTGATGGAGTCTACAGGTATGAAGGGAGGACGCATTGGGAAGAATTAGTGACAAAACGGATGACTGAGTGAATTTGAATTTCCTTCATGAGGATTTGATTTAGAACTGGCTTTGTTCTTTTGTCATTTCTGAACAATAAAACTATAGATCTTTCTCTCTCTGTGTATGTATGTATGTATATATGAGAGTACCGGCACTTTTTTTGTTTCACTTAAAGCACTGGTACCGGTACCAAAAAAACACGGTACAGACTTTGGTACTTTTACAATAAAATGTCCCTGTAAATGAGCCGCTTCATTTCTCCACCACTGCTTTGCTCCACAGGTGAGACACAGGTGAAACGCGGAGGAGCAGAGTGCCCTGCCCCTCCCTGTCAGATCAGCTCTGGCCTCAAGCGTAGTGATTTTTGAGTTAAAAATTCCCAAAAACTTAGTTTGGCTGCATTATGGAAAGGTAAACAAAAACAGAGCAAAACGCAACATATGAAATGAGATTTGTGCCACGAAAAACAGGAATTCCAGCAATTAGTCAAAGCCACGCATCACATATGGAATTACCTTGTGAGCTGCAGCGCTGTGTTCAATCTGACTGAAAAAAAGGAGACGCCAAGCTGCCAGCCTCTGCTAGCCTGGTAAACCAGACTATACATGTAGATATATAGTCTGGCCATGGTCCACTGAAACGATGCATTCTTAGGGGTGGGATCAATGGTTGTCAATCAAACTGTCTGCACATGCTATTGGATAGTGCTAGAGCCATTTAGTAAAAACAGGAACCAGCTGGTGGCAAAGTGGCCAATAAATCCTCTTTCAAAATAAAAGACTTAAGTTCCTCTATCTGTTCACGTCTTAGAGAAAAGCCCAAATCTAAATCGTCTAATGTTGATAATAAAGACGTTTCAAACGAACGCGGTTCCCGAACTGCCGCCATGATTGTTTAAATTCAGAGTCAGAGCTCTGACGTCTTCGGTTAATCCCGCCCTCCAACCCGTTTAAGCGTTGTGATTGGCCCGGTATGAGACTGACCAGACCAACCAGTGGGCTGCAGAGGTTCCAATGAGCGTGGCTAGACCAAATTCTGCAGAGCAGAAATGACGATCTAGTTCACTAGGCTAAGCCTCTGCTGTATTAGCAGGTGTGTGAGGGGAAGACAGTGACATAACAGAAAGTTCCCGAGGTAAGTAACAAATACCGGTAATAATAGTAAATGCATAAATATGCATTTTGTTTCGTTTTAAAAAATGTTTAATACTTTGCTATTTTCTCTCAGAATTATACAAATAGGTACCGACAAAAGTACTGGTTTCGAAAACCAGGTATCATTAAATTAGTAGTATCGAAAAATATTTAAAGGTACCCAGCCCTAGTCAGGATGATTCCTGGATGTCTCCCTCGGGAGGTTTTTCAGGCATGTCCTGTCAACAGGAGGCCTCTGGGTCGACCCGGTATACGCTGGAGAAAGTATGTCTCCAGGCTGGCCAGGGAATGCCAGGGGGTCCCACCAGGGGAGCTGGTGGAGGTGACTGGAGAAAGGGCAGTCTGGTATTCCCTAATTAGAATGCTGCCCCCACAACCTGGATCAGTGGAAAAAGGTAAGGGGAGATTTCTCTTTAGGTGCCTGGAAACACCTAGAGGCCTCATAATCACCTCAGCTGACTCATTTCAAAGTGGAAGAGCAGCTGAACTACTCCAATCTCATCACCGCATCTTTTAGTTTGAGCCCATCCACCTCACAAAGGATGCTCATTCAGCCATCAGGGCTCTAGACTGCGACCAAATTTTTAGAAGGTGCGACTAAAAAAAAATCATAGGTCGCACCAGTGCGACCAGCTGTTTGAAGAAAAAGGTCACCCGTGCTTCATGCATTAGACCAGAGATAGGCCTACTCTGAAATACAAATCTTAACGGGACACATCAAAATCTATGAACGAGTCGTCAATTGAGCGGAAGCGCTGCTTCATCAGAGAGCCGGTCTCTAGAGACCCGCTCCAGAAGCTTAGAACTCATGCAGCCCATGAACCGGTTCAGGAAATTAATAAATAAATTGGCGACGCTGAACGTCTCCCCGTGGTTCAACCACAGAAATGCATTAAACCAGAAGTACGAAAATAGAAATTTTAACGGGTCACGAGTCATGACGCCGTAGCCGAGTGGTACTTGGTGATCCGCCCCGATCCAGATGGAGCGGAGAGGGGTGAGAATTACGTCACTAAATGCTGACGCTGCAGTCAGCTGTAGTCAGATCGTCAGCGTGTAATAACAAGGATGATATCGCGCTAGCAACACGGATTTAATGAAAGAACTACGACTCATGAGGAGACTGTAGCACGAGGGTCAGATGTGCGGCTCTCGGTGCGCGTGCATGTTGTCAGAAAGCCAACAATGCAGAAATTTGAATTTTATTGGCTGAAAACGTTCGCCAGCCTGAAAGAATGCAAAGGGGTCTATAGGAGGAAGGGGGTCTTCATCAGAATGACATATGTTGTGGAACTCTACTCATAGATCATAGTTTAGACCTGAAATATCATTTAAATAATTTAGAAAACTTTGATGCATAGAAAAATAATCCATGTAGCTGCTTTAAAGAGAACAGTTTAGATTTGAACCTACTTTAAATGTTTTGTAACTGATGTGTCTGTAGATTATATAGTCAAATTCTTTTACCAACCTGATAGTTTGAGCAGTTTCTTAGCCAGTCGCTCTGCACTGGTTGACCTCCGTAGTCGAGAGGATGATCTATCAGAAGATGATGATCGTCTTTTTCGATCTCTCCTCGGTGAGGGCGGCTCTTCATCCTCCCTCCTGGATGAAGACCGCCTATCGTCCTCCCTCCTGTATGAAGACCGCCTATCGTCCTCCCTCCTGTATGAAGACCGCCTATTGTCCTCCCTCCTGTATGAAGACCGCCTATCGTCCTCCCTCCTGGATGAAGACCGCCTATCGTCCTCCCTCCTGTATGAAGACCGTCTATCGTCCTCCCTCCTGTATGAAGACCGCCTATCGTCCTCCCTCCTGGATGAAGACCGTCTATCGTCCTCCCTCCTGGATGAAGACCGCCTATCGTCATCCCTCCTGGATGAAGACCGCCTATCGTCATCCCTCCTGGATGAAGACCGCCTATCGTCCTCCCTCCTGTATGAAGACCGCCTATCGTCCTCCCTCCTGTATGAAGACCGCCTATCGTCCTCCCTCCTGGATGAAGACCGCCTATCGTCATCCCTCCTGGATGAAGACCGCCTATCGTCATCCCTCCTGGATGAAGACCGCCTATCGTTCTCCCTTCTGTATGAAGACCGCCTATCGTCCTCCCTCCTGGATGAAGACCGCCTATCGTCCTCCCTCCTGGATGAAGACCTCCTATCGTCCTCCCTCCTGGATGAAGACCGCTTATCGTCCTCCCTCCTGGATGAAGACCGCCTATCGTCCTCCCTCCTGGATGAAGACCTCCTATCGTCCTCCCTCCTGGATGAAGACCGCTTATCGTCCTCCCTCCTGGATGAAGACCGCTTATCGTCCTCCCTCCTGGATGAAGACCGTCTATCGTCCTCCCTCCTGGATGAAGACCGCCTATCGTCCTCCCTCCTGGATGAAGACCGTCTATCGTCCTCCCTCCTGGATGAAGACCTTCTTTCATAGCTCCTGGACCTTGATTAATACACCAAGGAGACGTCTAAACTTCTGTATCACAAACTGTTGCCAAGTGGTTTTTCGATGTCTAAACTTTTACACATCAAATCATATTCTCCCCACAGACCTGCGGCTGCTGCGACTCTTCTTTTTGCTCTTGGAGTCATGGTGGCGACTGTGGGAGCGAGATCTGGATCTGCGACGGCGTCGTCGGCTGTTTGAACGGGAGCGAGAACGGGAACTGGAGCTACCACTGGACTTGTCTCTTCGGCCACTTGAGCTGCGATGGCGGCGGGGGCTTCGTGAACTAGAAGATTCAGCACTTTCAACACTAAAGTGATTTAAATACATCAGAAAAGCATGAGTTAAATGACAGAAGGATAAAAATAGCTGCAGCTGCTTTCAAAACAAAGAAACATACCTCAATGGTGTGACTACACCATCCCATTCTGGATATCTATAAAGTAAAAACAAAAAAATACATAAAATTATTTTTAAAACAGAAAACAGGTCAATTTGGCACCAAACATCATTATAACAGTTCTGTGAAATCTCATAACTACAAGCAATTTCCTACAATTTAAATTCAATTAAATGTTTTCGAATATTACCCTTTTAAAATCTTGCATTGTGGGTAATATTGCTAAGACGCAGCGTCTTCTCAAAGTGGAATATGGCTAATGCACACAGGCGGAGGAAGCTAGCAACTGAGATGCCAGAAAATTTTGGCAGATTGAGTTGTTTTCAGAGTAAATTTTTTACAACCATAAAATATGGATTTTCGAAGTATGAAAAACAGGAAAATGTAAATTTGGAGGGGAAAAAACTAACAAATAAATTTGATCAAGCTTTAGAGGTTGTTCTCAGTTTTAAGGCATGTTGCTCCTGATTAGGGCTGCAGCTATCAAATATTTTAGTAATCGAGTATTCTATCAAATATCATGATCGATTAATCGAGTAATCGAATAAAACATACTTTTGCTAAATTAAGGTTCAATTATAAATATACAATATAAAAATGAGAACCACCTAATAATGAAAACAACATTTTTAAATGTTAAGTATAAAATACATTTTATTGTATTTGTATTATGCATTGTTGTATTATTTAGAAAACAAAAATAGTTGTTTTACTGAAAGAGGCAAAAAAATTTAGTAAAACATTCATAAACATATATAATAAATAATGAATTATAATAAAGCGTGCAGGGTGTGGGGGGTCTAGCGCTGCGCTGCCATGTTTTTAAAGTTCGTCCTCTGGTCATTAATTTTTCACTCCAAGAGGAGACAGAAATTTTTGTACTTTTAACTGGTCTAACTGAGAAATACATCGGTTTCTGTCCAACAAGATGCTCCGGTCGGAGGTGGAGGAGACACGAAGAGGACGGAACCGGACAGAACCGGTGCCGGACGGGAACGGCTGTGCGTCCAGTCCTGAACCGCTACAGCGCCAAAAATATCCTAAATAAACTCGTTATTATACAATTTCTATGTGCAGTGCCTTCATCCTCCTAAAGGCCAAGTCGTAAAAGTCTGCAGTTTGTGGAAAAAGGGAGGGAGTCAGCGCTCCTCTCGTCCGTCTGTGAGACCCACAGTGGTTCAGGTCCTGCTGACCCACTTCTGGTTCTGTCGCCACGACGCAAAATTTAGGAAAAACCGGACACAAGAGGATTGTTAGGGGGTATTAATAAAGTTGGAAATGTACAATTCTGATGGAATAGTCTGTTTGGTACCTGCTCAAAGTCTCAGTTCCCTGTAATTCACCAACGTGCTCTACCGCGGTAGAACGGTAGAGTCAGAATCTAACCCTGTATATATATATATATATATATATATATATATATATATATATATATATAGGGTTAGAAATTAACATCCGCCAACCCGCCAAATGCGGGTTGAAAATCATTTTGGCGGGTACTGATAAAAAATAACCAGCCAGTTTGGCCGGTGGTGACGCTGTGGGTCTTGTGTGTGTCCCCTCTGTCCTACATTTCCCATGAACACTTCACTTCCTTAATCCGGGGCATGGCTGCAGCGCGCAGGCACACTTCGGTCTTCTGTGCAGTCTGGTCCAATCAACAACGAGAGCGCGAGCTGCGCGACACAGTAAACACGGATGAAGAGAAAAGGGAAAGAGATATCAGAGCTGGACAGCGAAGTTACAGAAAATGCTGCGGTGGTTGGGACAGACTTCTGGGGAGGTGAGAAGAGGAAGGAAGCAGAAGATGAGAATGTTGATACTAGAGCACGCGAAATAAAGAGAAGGAAGTTTAACGTTAAGTAGCAGACAGGTCGTGATTGGCTTGTGTTTGACAATGAAAATGCCGTCATATTTTGTCAAATTTGCCGGGAGTACACGAAAGAAAAAAACCTAAAACAGTTTTGTGGCTGGGACTAATAATTTTAAAGTGCCCATGACTCCATATTTAAATCACTTTATATTAAACAGGTGTAATCTTTGATGCCTCTAGATTTGCGTTGCACCATTATAACTCAAAATATGCTGTAATTATTTCCTAACGAGCAACTCAGAGATCAGAAGAATGTGCCGCCTTCCGGTTCTGCTGGGTTTCTTCTCCTTATTTGGCAGCCTGACACTTCGGCTGCAGTAGGGGGCAGTGTCGTTGCGTGAAAGTTAAACGAAACTGAAACTAAACACTACACGGTCTATGGTCAATGGCGGCAGCAGCACTGGCGTTCTCCTCACTCCAGGTGTCATGAACGTGCATGTGGGCGGAAAGTTTACCATATAAGCAAGTCCGGATCACTATGACCTCATAGCGGGCTGGAGTGAAAAAAACGGTTTGAAACCTGGGTCTGAAATCTGGAAGAGCTTCTCACTGGCTGGACTAGGAGACAGATGGATGCCGTTTTTTGCTCTTTCTGGCAGGTTTAAGGTGAGAACTCAACGTTGCAACATGATGGATAAGTCAGAAAACACGAAAAACGATGACATGGTCCCTTTAAAATCGAGGTAGTAAAGGACCACGAGAGACTTCGAAGTCACCAGGAGAGTCACTTCCGACCTCTTCTGCTGTCTGCTGGAGTGGATGTGGACTTGATTCCTGATCAATGGACAATTCTCAAGGCTAAACTGTACACAGCAGGATTTATCCGAGGTATTTGGAAAATGATGTTAAGAGAAAAAAGATCACATTTATTAACCTAAACAGTAAATGTTTTTAAACACTTGCTTAAAAAACTAAATGTCTAATATTGTAAGATTTTCATTTGTTAAAAGTGCAACACAAATACGATTACATCTTTTAAAAATTACATAAAATTTCATTTATAAATGATTGTTTGCAGGAGCATAATACTGTCTGACCCTGCTGCAGGAACTCTGGAGAAAACCTGGCCTTGATGCTCTCCTCACCATCCCTGCAAGTACAGCTGACTGTGAAAGAGGGTTCAGTGTCACGAAGCAGGTAAAGAGTGACTGGCGTTCACGCCTGAAAGGTGAGACCCTCTCTGACCTCCTGAAAACCCAGTTATGCTCATCTGACATCAAAGACTTTGATCCAGCCAAAGCCATTGACATCTGGCTTGCTGACAGTTTGTGTGCAAAAACACAACAAAAGAAACTGAGGGTTACTCAGATTCAGAAGAAGAAATTAGTTCTGAGAGCTCTGAGGATATTTAGGAAAAAGATATACCGTAATTTCCGGACTATAAGCCGCTACTTTTTTCACTTGCCATGGACCCTGCGGCTTTTACAATGGTGCGGCTTATCTGTGGGTTTTTTAACGGCCAGCAGGGGCGCACTATCAAGGAAACACCAGAGAATAGGCGGGACAGTTCGTGCCAAATAAATAGAGCAACACAAAGCAACGAGAGCATAACAGAGTAGGAGAGCGAGACAGAGGAAGTATGGAAAACAAACGGAGAACTGCATATGATGCTGCTTTTAAGTTAAAGGCAATTGATCTGGCTGTGAAAGACGGAAATAGAGCTGCTGCGCGTACCCTTGGCATCAATGAGTCAATGGTGAGACGTTGGAGACGACAGCGTGAAGAACTGGGTCAATGCAAAAAGACCAAAAAATCCTTTAGAGGTAAGAAAAGCAGATGGCCAGAGCTTGAAAACTTTCTTGAAGACTGGGTGAACACGCAGAGAGCAGACGGCCGGGGTGTTTCCACCGTGCAGATCCGACTGAAAGCCAAAACAACCGCCAATGAAATTAATATTGAAGATTTTATTGGTGGACCATCATGGTGTCTCAGATTTATGAGACGAAAAGGACTGTCCATCAGGGCACGGACGACTCTGTGTCAGCAACTCCCTCCAGACCACGAGGAGAAAATAGCGAACTTCCGCGAATTTACACAGAAAAAGATGAATGAACATTCCATCGGACCGGACGAGATCATCAACATGGATGAAGTGCCTCTGTCCTTTGACCTGCCTCTTACAAGGACTGTAAACAAGAAAGGTGAATCGTCCATCACACTGAGAACAACCGGCCACGAGAGAACAAATTTCACTTGTGTTCTGGGCTGCACCGCATCTGGAGTAAAGCTTCCACCGATGGTGATTTTTAAAAGGATCACTATGCCAAAAGAAAAATTCCCAAAAGACATCTTGGTAAAAGTCAACCAGAAAGGGTGGATGATGGAAAACATAATGAAGGAATGGCTAAATGAGTGCTACGTCAAGCGACCTGGCGGATTTTTTCACCAAAAAAAAGCGTTGCTCGTTCTGGACAGCATGAGGGCTCATATAACGGATTCGGTGAAAGCAGCCATCAAGAGCACAAACTCTATTCCAGCTGTGATTCCTGGGGGCACAACGAAGCATTTGCAGCCACTGGACATTAGTGTGAATCGTGCTTTTAAAGTGGCACTCCGAGTTCAGTGGGAGGCATGGATGACCAGCGGCGAGAAATCGTTCACCAAAACTGGTCGCATGCGAAGAGCAACCTTAGCTCAAGTCTGCCAGTGGATCCTGACAGCATGGAAAAGTGTGAAAACATCCACGATCACCAACGGGTTTCGGAAAGCTGGACTGTTGCGTGACGGTGATGAAGAGGATGGCGCGACAGCTGAAGCCGTTCTTCTGAGGCTGTTCGATTCAGACACCGAGGAAGAGGAGTTCGTTGGTTTTGAAGGAGAAAGAGTGGCTGACGAGTCCATTCTGGGTCTGTTTGTTTCAGACACTGACGACGAGGACTTTGGGGGTTTTAGTACAGACTAAAACGATGACACGGGACTGATCTTTCTGGTTATTTTGATAAAATAAACGGCAGCGTTACTGCACATTTAGAGCTGTGTTGGCAGTTTTCAGAAAAGATGCTGGTTATTTTGTTAAAAAGAAAACTAATTTAGCCCTTTAACGTTATTGCCTTTTCAAGCGTTGCTTTGTTTTGTTATATACTGCGCTACTACGGTAGGCCGACTGCAGGACCTGCGCTGGGAGCGCATTGTTTTATTTTTACACGCATAAATGTGTTTCATCAGGTCAAAGATGTGAAAGTTTGTTTGATTGATTGATTAAAAGATTTTTTGTTGTTTTTTAAATGTTAATAAACGGGACGCTTTGCGTTCCCAAACAGTCATCTCTGTCCCGAGTGGTTGACTTTTTTCCCTCCTGTCATTTTGACTGACAGGATTTTAAAAAATCCGGTCATAATCTATTTTTATCCATCACTTATTAATTAAAAAATTATAATAATTACATTTTCAGTAGCATTATTTCATTACTTTTGTATATTATTCTAATTGTTTCTAATCTTTTCATCCTCCACTGACTGTCGCGGTTTGGAGAACCTGTTTAGAAGCTGCAGATCGCTCTGTTCCAATTATTTGATTGATCTAACAC
>SSNR01000133.1:1085163-1105777 GCA_006937965.1 Callopanchax toddi
CCCCCCACCCTCCTTGATGTGTTTATCGGTTGTTGTGACTGTGTGTAAAATGCTACTCCCTCCCTCCATTTTGTTTACATTTTCTTCTGCTCCCATCTTTATTTTTTGCCCAAATATTGTGTTGAAGTTGCCCCAATATTTCTGCCCAAGACTTTAGTCCCTTACACAAGCCAATGTCCCACTTTATCTCATAATTTACAATGTAGATCCCCTGATGGTACCCCAAATCTTGAAGTTTGCCCCAATATTTCTCTTTGCCCAAGCCCAAGTAAATGTCCCACTTTAACTCATAATTTACAATGTAGGTCCCCTGATGGTACCCCAAATCTTGCCCAAATATTGTATCTGGCTCCCATCTTTATTTTTGGCCCAAATATTGTATTGAAGTTGCCCCAATATTTCTGCCCAAGACTTTAGTTCCTTACACAAGTCAATGTCCCACTATATCTCATAATTTACAATGTAGATCCCCTGATGGTACCCCAAATCTTGCCCAAATATTGTATCTGGTACCCCCAAATCTCTGTTTTGTTTTTTTATTTTCAATGTTTTCTCTGTTTTTTTTTGTTTTTTTTTGTTTTGTTTTTATTGTCAAGCGCTTTGTGATGTATATCTGTGAAAGGCGCTATATAAATAAACTTTACTTACTTACTTACTTACTTAAACCTTCTTAAGTTTCTGATAACACACTGTCAGAGGGACCAGTTTAAACCTTGATGCCAGTAAAACAGGGTGACCACAGTCTGGGTCAGGGGCCATTAGCGGCTTTCAAAGGGATTTTGTGTCTCACGACTGCAAATCCAGAAGAACTTTGTCCCACCAGCACAGTTTTATGTTCAGATTTTATTAACAACAAAAAAATGTGAATAAATAAAAATATTTTCAAAATGGAAAAATTTAAGTCCAACACAAAGTATTCGTCCTTTATTAACCACATTTTTTTACTTTATTTAAATATATCTCTGGTTTGGCCTTGGAGCGCCTTGGGATACTGCCGGAGGAGCTGGTGGAAGTGGCTGGGGAGAGGACCGTCCGGAGCTCCCTAATTAGGATGCTGCCTCCGCAACCCGGAAATTTTATGGTAAATCAAACCACAAGCTTTCATTGAATTCTATTAAAAAGCTGACTTGTGAGAATGACTCACAAAGTTTGAATAAATACAACAGACTTTACCAAAGAAACACTAACCATTGCGCTGATCTAGCTGCAGATAAAACACAAATTTATTTTCAAGACCAAGAAACTAGAAAACAAGCAACCCATCAAGTCTAAGGGATCGTACAAGACCTGGTTTTATGGCTCAGATCTACAAAGATTCATAGATTATTTTCTAAAAAAATAAGAAAAAACCTAAATATACAGTTAAAGTTGCACTCGGTAGATTGTTAATAAGCTAGCTTGGTCATAAAAAAAAGAAAGAAATCAATAAAGTGGTTGTCCCACAGTTCTCTAAAAACCTCAGCCAATCATACGTTTCAGACCGAACGCAACTATTGGACAATCCGGCTGTCTGTCTCGCTGAAGCGCCTCACTTCCTCACTGCTTGGATCCTCCATTAATGCGTGCTGGAGCATTTTAAAGCAGAACATCCCGGAAGTGAGAGAAGGACAGAAACAGGACAGCAATTCCATTTTAGGAAAAAATACCAGAGTCCCCAAAAGAAAAACACCTTTTCAGCTAGCAGAAAACTAAAACCGTTTGGACGTAGAAAGAGGAAAAACCTGGGGGAACGTTTCAACAGCTGGTGTTTAGCTCTTTATTGTTACTGTGGCAATGAGCAGTCGGATGTCCGGAGGAGGCTGGCCTAAGGATTATACCCGACGGGAGGGGTGAGAGGGAGGGGTGACTCCTCCCTGAACCGTCACCTTATCGTGGTGGAGGAGTTTGAGTGCCCTAACGATCCTAGGAGCTATGTTGTCTGGGGCACTTGTGCCCCTGGTAGGGTCACCCATGGCAAATTGGTCCTAGGGGAGGGGTGAGACAAAGAACGGTTCAGAAGACCCTTCATGGAGACACAATCAAAGAGTCTGAGTACCCGGCCCGAAGGGTTACCGGGGTCTCACCCTGGAGCCAGGCCTGGGGTTGGGGCCCGTGGACGAGCGCCTGGTGGCCGGGCTTTCGCCCATGGGGCCCGGCCGGGCCCAGCCCGAACCGGAGACATGGGCTCATCCAACTGTGGGCCCACCACCTGCAGGAGGAGAGTGAAGGGTCTGGTGCATTGTGGATCGGGTGGCAGACCGAGGCGGGAGCTTTGGCGATCCGATCCCCGGACGGGAAAACTGGCTATCGGGACATGGAACGTCACCTCTCTGGCGGGGAAGGAGCTGGAGCTTGTGGAAGAGGCTGAGCGATACCGGCTAGATATAGTCGGGCTCACCTCGACACATAGCGTTGGCTCTGGAACCCGAGTCCTGGAGAGGGGTTGGACACTTTTCTTTGCTGGAGTTGATCCGGGTGAGAGGCGGAGGGCTGGGNCAGTTCATAGGCTGTGGACGCTTGTTGACACGCAAAATCTGCTCTGCGAGCTGCGCGCACATAGAACTGGACTCCAAACGCCCACTAACCTACGAGGAGGTCCGCATTAAACATCAGCACCAGGTTTCCCCTGAGTATCTCAATGAAAATATGTGAACCCCTCATCTCTCTCATGATCTCATAATGAACGTTAATATTACACGGTAATCAGAGTCCCGCGGAGCGCACAGAGGATCACCTCACCTGCTGCTGCGCTGAGCTCGACTCCAAACGGAGTTTTTGGGAATTTCTATATGATGACTGGCTGATCGACTAATTTAGAGTCTAATTTTATGGATTTGTGTGCTAAATGGGCCCAGTGTTAGAGTAATAATGCTATTGAAAATGTAATAAGTGTAAAATTAATGTGACGGATAAAAATAGATTATGACTGGATTTTTTTTAACCCTGTGAGTCAAATAATAATAATAATAATAATAATAATAAATTTAACTTATATTGCACTTTATATTTTGCAATCTCAAAGTGCTACAGCGGAGAAGGTTAAAATAGCTGAGTCAACACTCATAAAACAAGTTTAAAAAAGTAAAAGGGGCGGCTACAGAATAAAACTAACAAAAAGCTTTTCTAAAAAGGTAGGTTTTCAGGTTCTGTTTAAAAGCATCCACAGTTTGTGGAGACCTTAAGTGGACAGGGAGGGAGTTCCACAACCTCGGAGCAGCAGAGGAAAAAGCCCGATCTCCCATGCTGCAGAGCTTGGTTCTGGGGGTTTGAAGCGTGTTCGCTTTTACGGAGCGAAGGATGCGTGTGGTCGGGGAAGTGAGGAGTTCCTTTAGGTAGTGGGGGGCTTGACCGTAAATGCACTGGTGGGAGAGGAGGCAGAGTTTGTATTCTATTCTAAGTGGGACAGGGAGCCAGTGAAGTGCTTTCAGAATGGGGGTGATGTGCTCATGCTTGCGCACCCTCATCAGGATCCTGGCAGCGCTGTTCTGGATGTACTGTAGTCTCTGGAGGTTCTTGCCAGAGATACCGATGAGATGACTAAAAACTAAAAAGTCTAGCGCTACCTCTGGTTGCGCAATCATGTGCTTTTCACGAAAGATTACCCAATGGCGGTATAAGGGGGGTATGGGGGTGGTGGTCGCGCTGTTGACTACGTGCAGGATTACACAGACGTGAGTCGGGAGTAGTGATGGGACTAATGGTTCTTTGATGGGAGCCATTCATTGGTGAGCCGTTTTCCTACGTGTTTTCTTTGTTTTTGCAACATTCTGCAACTAATTAACACTGACAAGTGGTCTGTTCGAAACTGATGGCCCCGCCCTTTTGCACAGCTGCACCTTTGACAATGAAGGCAGTTTGACTTCTTTTGTTATCTTTAATGTTTCAACTCATCCTATTGAAAAACAGCCGTTCACACCTCCAACGGATTCCTCACCCAAGTGGCAGCCAGACAACTGCTCTCCACACCTCTCCCTCCCCCCTCAGCCCCCCTGCTGCATTAGCATTAAAACACCCGCGGCTTATATTCCGGTGCGGCTTATGTGTGGACAAATCTGCAATTTCCCCCAAATTTAGCTGCTGCGGCTTATAATTAGGTGCGCTTTATAGTCCGGAAATTACGGTAGTAACAAAAAAAATCAATGCTTGCAATTTGTGTATAATTGTGTGTACGTATATTGCACTATCTGTGTGTTTTTATTAGCAGTGTTAATAAAAATGAACAAACATTCATTCAGTGGCATTATAACCTTTTTTTACTGCAGAAAAATTGGGCTAGTGGAAATTCTGTTTGGCTGGTAACTTCAGAAAGTTACTAGCCACTTTGGCTGGTGATCAAAAAAGTTAATTTCAAACCCTGTATATATATATGGTCGCATATATATGACCATATATATACAGGGTTTGAAATTAACTTATTTAAATATATATATATGCGTGGTAGCACGAATGCCGCAAAATTCCCACACAGCGCTTTTATAAGACACACCGTGGCGACAGTATTACGCCGATTTGCCGGCACGTGTGTCTTATGAAAGCGGCTTTTGATTCATGAGAGTTTCTTCTCACTTAATATTGTTGCTGGCTTAAAACTTAAGATGGTCAAAGCTAAACTTTGGCAGCATTTTCACACATTCTCAAAACTGTATGCTAATCAATGTTAATTATGAAAATGTGTAAGAAAAATAAACGGTGGAAAACACTGACTGTTTCCGGAGGGACTTGCACTTCTTAATGTGAAGGGGTGTATTCTGGTGGGCGAGCCAATCCTGGTAGTCAGAACAACAACAAAAAAGTATGAGAGCAGCTTCATCACCTTAGACAAATCTACTGCAATCCTTTAAAATTATTCAAACAGAAATAGTTGACTAAACTTTACAAAAATGCCAAAAATATTCAGTTTTTCCCACACTGTTAGGAATAGGGGTGCAACGGACCATCATCGATCCGTGATCCGTACGGTTCACCCTGTACGGTTTGGAATCGGAACGCATGTGTTCCGCGGTTCATGCAGCGCTCGTGCGTCACTAAATCACCCCCGATATTCTGTGCTTGCGTGCTCTGAACCTGCAGATAATTCTTCTCTGAGAAAGGCGTTCATTTTGCCATCACGTAGAGGTTCAGTGTGTTGGACTCAGCCGTTTTAGTACACCAGAATGAAGGATCACTGATCAGTATCTGATCTAGTCTCTGTTGCGCGCACGCAGAACCGCTGATTCCTCAGTCTCTGACAGCATCTCTGATAGAGAAACCAGACTCATCTATTTCTGTCTATGATAACGTGGTATGTTGGGCTATACAAGCTAATGAACATTAAAATTACGGTATAACCGGAGTTCAGGGAGGAGTCACAGAGCAGCGCCTCGCCCCTCCGCCCACCCACTTAGCTGTGAACGCAGGGAGTGACTAGTTTCACAGAAACCAGGTCTGTGACCCCTGAGAGGTGCATATGAGTCTATCTCCCCGATTAATTTGTTTTAATATGATTCAAATTTGTATTGAAGCATCAGATTGACATCTTGACTTAAATGTTGTTTGTTTTTAATGATTGAGCAGAAAAATGTTGCTCAGTGTTTTAGAAAATAAAAAGAGCAACGTTTTTTGTCTTTTCTTTTTCTTTCTGCTGATCCGAAAGATGATCCGATCCGTGACTCAAATCCGTGAACCGATCCGATCCGTGAGCTTTCTGATCCGTTGCACCCCTAGTTAGGAAGCTGTTGTATGGCAAACATCATTTTATATCAAATGGATAAATTTATGTAATCAAAACCCAGTACCTTACTAATTACATCTGACACACAAGCATTAAAAATGTAAAAAAATCTTTATGACGAAAACAGCAAACACATAAGAGATTCTGTTGGGAACAGACAAAAAAACAATGGTATAAGTGATGTCTCCGTCTTCACTTTTGTGCATCCTCGACATTTCCTGGGGTTTTGGTGGCGGCAATCCAAGCAGATTCGATCAGGACACAAAAACGGACAATCTAAGACAACTAGACAGTTAAGACAGAGGAGAGATAGAAGAGAAGAACAGGAAGCTGGTGTTTTGTTTCTGAGGTGCCAAACAGTGAAATGGGATTTTCTAAAGGCAGGAAAATCTACATATGTTCCACCATAGGACACAAAAACCTATTTCAATCCTATAACACAATTATGAAACAACCGTTTCACACAACAAAATCTAATTAGAATTTTAAAAAATGGAAACTTTTAAACAAAATTTATAGTAAAGAAATTCAGAAAGCCACACAGTTATACGATGAAAATAAATCTAAATAAGGCGCACAGAGTATGTATTTGCCCACTTACCAGTAGGGAATCACATTTTAGGTAACACATTGCGCAGTAATGTGGAAACACCACCGGCGTGGCTGCAGCACAGTCAATCATCATGCCCAGGGGTGGGAGCCCCTTGCGGATATCCGCGTCTGAAAACTTTCTTATGGCAGGTGGCGGCATAGAATTCATTATGTTCTGGTTTTGTTGAGAGGGAACTAGAAGTGGGGGAACATTGGTGGGTCTTGGGGTAAATTGAAGTGAAGAAACTGCTGGAACAGCAGGAAAATATTGAGGCTGCAAAGTTTGAGCCATTTGCCATGTTTGCTGTTGCTCTGTTAGCTGTGGTAGAGCCTGCTGGGTTGGCTGTTGCTGCAACTTCTGCTGCAGTTGACTTTGCGCCAACAGTTGTTGGTTAAACGTCTGCTGGAGTTGAGCCTTCAGCGTCAGTTGTTGCTGCTGCAAATTCTGCTGCAGCTGAATCAGTTCAGGTTGTTGTACTTGCTGTTGTAGTTGAGTCAGTTGCTTTGTTGGATCCATTGCTTGGTTGCCTTGTTGAGTTGTTTGCTTTTGTTCTTGATTTGCATGCTGCTGTTTTTCCTGCTGCTTAGCAACATCAGAAAGATGTTTTTGAGTTTCATTCTGGGCAGAAGTTTGGCCATAACTTTGGTTATAACAATTAATGCCAAGGACACCTTTGTTAGATTTTTCTTCGTGGCTTTGATCAGATGGTACGGAAACTTGGGAACCTTGTTGGTTCTGCTGCTGTATGGCTGGATCGCTGACCGGAGGAACCACAGAGCTCTTGACTGAGCTGGAGCAGGTAGCTGAACCCAACTGGTTATGTGAGGAAACCACAGCATTGCCCTTCTCTGATGTACCTTGTTGCTGTGGTTCTTTGTAACTACAGCTGCCTGGAGTGTCAAACTGAAACTTCTTTCTACTCCCATCACTGGTGACTCTGCTGCTCTTTCGAGCTTCGTTTCCAGCCAAAGTATACTTCATAGTATGTCCATACTCAATGACTTTACTTACTTTAACTGTGTTTGATGGCTTACCGCTCAGGTGCATCCCTGACTCTTTAGAGCTTCTCGAACTGTCCCTCCCACTAAAACTTAGGGCAGGTTGGGGGTCAGGGTTAGGCTGTGTTGTTGCAGCAGCTCTATTCATTTTCTCAAGATGAATCTGCTTTAAGATGAGAGGCAGATTGCCAGAGTTGATTTGATCATCAGGGTATGAGAGGAGATGGTGTAGGTCATCTTTTTCAAGTCCAAACCGCTTTAGGATGTCAGCTGCCAGGTCTAGAGAACCCTGGGGACGAGAGGACTCACCAGAATGCACTGGTTTGTCTGGCCCCTTATTATCATAACTGCTTAAACCACCAACGGACTGTCTATCATGATGTCTTTCAGTGGATTCAAACACGTGACTATCACTGCTGCCACGAAAGTTTGATGAAGCAGATGAATCAACTTCCAAAGACTTATTCTCCATTGGCTTTTTGAACATTTGTAACCAGTTCAAGGTGTTGCTGCCACTTTCAACATTAGATGTTTGAGGCCTGTTTGCGCTTGGATAAGATGACACCGCTGTGCTTGTAGAAGGACAAAACTCGTCTCTCTGAGCGCTGGTGAACTGGGAACCATGGCTTAAGGTCTGATGTTTCACCTCCTCTCTTGCTTTGCTAGCATACAAGTCTACAGACGCAGCCATGTTCATTTCTGATGGAACCGTCCACTGTTCGGGCCGGTAAGTCACTGGTGGATTTAGGTATTGTGGGACTGGTCTTCCAGAGTAGTTGGGAGTTGTAGATGAAGCTGCAAAAGAGCTGACATCAGAACCAGGTCCAACGTGATGTGGGGCTCTCCCTGATTGTCCTGGGAGTCCATACTGGTTCTGGGGGTAATTTTGATTTCCTGAAGCGTAGGGATTGTTCCAAGGATTAGACATGACTTGAACAATTAACTGAAGTTAAAAAGATCAGTTATCCCACAACAGGGGGAAATTATGTCTTAGTTAAACAGTTTGAAAGGGTTTGTTGTCAAGGTTGTGGCTTGACACCAACGTTGGAATCATTGCTCATCAGTGTCTATGTTTGCGGAGCCTTCAGTTTATCATTTCACATAAAACGTCTTCACTTAATCACTGATATGGGGGTAGCAGGCCTCAAGCAGACGGGAAAAAAACAATCCAACAGCAACAAAAGCAGAAAGAGTAAACAAGGAAGCAAATTGTGAGTGGGAAAGCCTCTTCAACAGGTAAAATCCATCATCTGGAAGGCCCTGGTCCTCTTTCCATCAATTTCACATCCGGGTCTTCACTAGTAAGAGAGAACAAAACGTAAAACATCACAGGATTTATCAGAGAAGAGAAACAGGCTGGACACCACACATGGAAAACCATAAGGCTTCATATCTGATAAATGCTATTTCAGTTATAAAACATCACATTTATTCAAATTAGTCAAAAAAGCATGAAAACAGACAACATAATAACTTTCAGACCAACTCTAAACTGCATTTTATTGAATAAAAGGGAAAAATTGTATCACAAAATATAAGACAAATGGCTAAACGAAAACAAAAGGCAGCCTGGCCGGGACTGGGGGTCCAGTTCAGACTCACTTCAGGTCTTTTCACGATGCTACAGGGATCCAGATGATGCAGGACACCAGTATGCCAATGGGTGATGCACGACACCAGTACGCCAATGGGTGACGCAGGACACCAGTACACCACTGGATGGCGCAGGACACCAGTACACCACTGGATGGCGCAGGACACCAGTACACCACTGGATGGCGCAGGACACCAGTACACCACTGGATGGCGCAGGACACCAGTACACCACTGGATGGCACAGTACACCAGTACACCACTGGATGGCGCAGGACACCAGTACACCACTGGATGGCGCAGTATACCAGTACACCACTGGATGGCACAGGACACAGTACACCACTGGATGGCGCAGTACACCAGTACACCACTGGATGGCGCAGGACACCAGTACACCACTGGATGACGCTGAACTTCAGTCTGAAAAAAGGTGATGAACACTCTGCTTTAACAGGCTTCTGCGATTTAAAATGGCACCAAACCAATTTAAGACATATTTTTAAACGCGACTTTGCAGATATAAAACCTTGCTAATCCTAAACCAAATGAACAGCTTGCTTAGCTGGCAGTTCAACCCAAAGACCATCACTGACGTGTCAAGGAGTTATTCTTACCGTTTTTACGGCAGGAAATATCAGGTGTAAATGAACAACTACATAAATGGTGTTGTGTTTATTCGGGATGCACCGAAATGAAAATTCTTGGCCGAAACCAAAAACCAAAAATGAGGAAACCCAGGCTGAAAACCAAAACACCAAAATAAAGGATTATTTCAATTATTAGACCTATAGCATTATATTCGGGTCCGATTTGGGTCCAATCAGGGCTAGACTGGGACAGAAAAACATTGTGGCAGCTCAGCATGATCTTACAGGTGATGTTCAGATTCTGTTCGGGGGCTTGAGGGCTGTAAGCCTTGTCACGCACGTGTATGCCACCTGTCACTTGGAGTCGCACACTGTTCTAGCGCTCTGCAGCGGGAAGAGAAATGAGCCGCTGTGCAGATGACTTGTTGTGAAAATTTTCAGTAGCCGAAATTTTGGTGCATCCCTAGTGTTCATCTTTTAGAGCTTTGCAGGTGGTATCCAATACAGCATTTACCAAAGAAACAGTCATCTCCACAGCAAACCTTCAGAAATCCTCTGACAACTAGTGCTGGGTATTGTGGCCAATTTCCCAAATCAATTCGATTTTGATTCATAAGGCTCTGAATTGATTAATCACAATTCGATTCGATTCAATTTGATTCGATTCACTGCAGTCTGGTCTTAAATAATTAAAAAGGCTTAACTGTGTTCCAAAATAGAAATATACCATATTTTTATTTTCACCTTGAACAACAGGTTTAAAGTGCAAACTTTTAAATTGGGCAGTTTAAACTTTGACTGTACCCATGAATTAACCAAATGGTTATAAAACTGTAAACAGAACTGTCAAGTTTCAGTCAAGGGGAAAAACCTGATCTCAGGCCTAATGAATCGATTCTGAAAAATGTATATGAAATCGATTTAGAATCAATTAAATCTAATTTTTTACCCAGTCCTACTGACAACACATTAAAATAAACACACAAGCGTAAAATGGAACAACAACATTAACCAATTCTGACGTCTAAACACCTCTTCAACCACAGCCAGAGAGTCAGTTCCTGGATTTATGATTTTAGGACTTTAGCATCCTTTCAAAGTTGAGGCAGAACACTGCCTATTCTGAGCTTGGTTTCTTCTTGTTCCTTTCAACTGCCACCATTCATATTGTGCTGCTTAGAATGGGGTGTACTGTGTGTGTGTGTGTGTGTGTGTGGGTATAAAATAAGTCAAGCCAACTGATTTCCCTGATAATAATTGGCATTTTATTTTAAATCTACTATTAACTTCTGATCTAATTATATCAAGTGAATCAAATTTGGTGCATACAACTTTGAGATGACTTTAGTTGTGTGAACTGTCCATCCATTCATCTTCTGAACCGCTTAATCCGAGAGCTGGTGTCTATCTCAGTCATGGGGCAAGAGGCGGGGGACATCCTGGACAGGTCGCCAGTCCATCACAGGGCCACAGAGACAAACAAGACTCACAGTCACACTCACACCTAGGGAAAATTTAGAGTCACCAATCAACCTCACATGCATGTCTCTGGACTGCTGGAGGAAAACAGAATATGTGGTGCATGCTTGCATGGGGAGAACATGCATTGTTGAAAGCCTCAAAATCACCAACACATCACAATATGAGGAAACAGCTACCTACCTGTCAAACTGAAGATAAGAACACCTCTATCACTCTTTAAAATTAATTCATTATTGCACAATAAATTTGTCAATCTGATTTCATTCCAACAACATATTATGGTGTAAAAAATCATGAAACACAACAATAGATTTAAACTTTTGAAGTCCTACTGGACAAGAAGTGAGACAAACATTAAGAACTCTGAGCTGTTCACGTCTACTTCTGGTTTTAAGGTAGCAAAGCACCTTGAGTTATTATGTGAAGACAATAGCACAAAAAACTGATACAATGTTTTTAAAAATTATCTAAAAAATACATTTCAATTTGATCACTTGCACAAATGCATAAATCACACCATCTTACATCAATTGCAGCGATAGCTCTAGCATTACTAAAATATAATTTTCTGTCCATTTTTATAAACAAAAATTTTTTTTTTTTTAAGATTTTATGACGCAACTTTACTTTTCTTACATTTTTTAAACAACAAAGGGGACTACCAAGTAAATGAACCCTCGCAAAATTGTTCATTTATATTAAAGGTACATTTACTAAAACTCTCCTCCGATAAGCTTCTAAAATTATCTGATCGTCGCTAAAATGAAATGTCTTGTTGCTGAAGGTGTGCTCAGCACCCGAAAACCAGCTCGTTTGGAGGTCAGAAAAACGTATTTTGGGAATCAGCCACACGCTCAAGACCAATATGAGAACTTGGAACCCCACGTTAACAACAAAATACAAACATTTTTCTATAAACAGCAGTTATGACTTTATTGAATCTAACCGATTTCCTTTAGCTTTGCAAATCGTGCTAATGGCTAACTTTAGCCTGTCGTCCAAAACATGGTTATAAAACGGCAGAGATCAACAAATGTTAGCATAAGGCGTCGATGATAGTTTTATAAATCGTTTTAATTATGTGTGTGTATATACTTACCGTTTTCTTTAAGCTTTTTTAAAGATTTTCGGAGTAGTCCACTGATTGCACTTTCCGTCGACATTGTTTCGAAACAAATGGAGGCGTTAGCGCCGCCTGCTGACGTGGAGGTGCAACAGCGAAGTCCTGAAAACCATAAAACCTAATATTCAAATGTCTGAAACCTTTACGATTCAAATGGCTATTTTTAGATTTATTCAACTAAATATAGTTATTTCCGCTCTAATTAAAGATAAAATGTTTTAAAACGTTTTAAATATTTAATACAAAATATTTTTAAATTAGAAAATTACTTTTTTTTTGTTCTGATATATTCAGATATATTTCAGTCCAAATCAGAAAATAATTCACTGCAAACATGTTTTAGTAAAAGCAAGAAATGTATTTATGTAACTAAAACAACAAGCTGCTTTGTCTTTAATTTTTTTGTTACCCTCTTCCCTGATTTTTCAATGAAACCCAACCTGTATCTTTAGTGTACTTTTTGCTGCATAAATTCCACGCTGGCATTACAAAATTTTCTAAACTATCAATTTATCTAACCAATTTAAATAAAAACATTACTCAACCTCAAGTCATTCTCAGTCGAGGATCCAGTCGAGGTATAGGCTACTGAATTTTGTTTCAATAACATTTATTGATGTTTTATTACTTACTTCAAAATCAAATTGCATTTGTTAAATGTTTTCATTTCATCTCCAATTGTAATTGTTTTCAATCTGGTTGACAGGGCTGAAAACATTTTTATTTAGTCTGAACTACAAGATTCTATAACATAAACCTTTACAAAAACTTCCCACCATGTGTGTTTTAGACTTACTCACATAAATAAACAAGTCTTTTTTTTCCCCCAAAGCTGTCACAGAAATTAATATCAGTTTATGTTTGCCTAGGCCGCTATAGAGGACAGAAGATTCCTCACTCCTCCTCCTGCAGATACAACGCTGCTCAGCTAGTGTTTGGGTTTCTATCCTTAGGATGAACCGAAGATGCTCTTATTTGCAATGGTTGACACATTTTTTAGGTGTCATTACTCCTGATTTTACAATATTAAACATGACTTGCTTCTATGACCCCTTCCTATGTTTTTTTAACTATAAAACAGACATAAATGCTCCAGATTCCAATAAAAAGAGTGTAATGTGGCCATCTACCAATAGAATTTCATTACAACCTACATATGGAAACAAAGCCATTCTGTTGTCTGCCTCCTTCCTCCTGTAGCATGACCTTTGACCCTAAATTTCCCAACCACACAGGAACTGTTCCAGTCATGTTCCTAACTGGTTCAGTTGAGAACTTTTGTTTTTAAAAAGTGTGTTTTTACTAAACATGGCCGAACGATCAACATGAGGTTTTGTAGCCCATTTCCTGCACACGCCTGTGCACGGTGGCTCTGGATGTTTCTACTCCAGACTCAGTCCACTGCTTCCGTAGGTCCCCCAAGGTCTGGAATCGGTCCTTCTCCACAATCTTCCTCAGGGTCCGGTCACCTCTTCTCGTTGTGCAGCGTTTTCTGACACACTTTTTCCTTCCCACAGACTTCCCACTGAGGTGCCTTGATATAGCACTCTGGGAACAGCCTATTCATTCAGAAATTTCTTTCTGTGTCTTACCCTCTTGCTTGAGGGTGTCAATGATGGCCTTCTGGACAGCAGTCAGGTCGGCAGTCTTACCCATGATTGCGGTTTTGAGTAATGAACCTGGCTGGGAGTTTTTAAAAGCCTCAGGAATCTTTTGCAGGTGTTTTGAGTTAATTAGTTGATTCAGATGATTAGGTTCATAGCTCGTTTAGAGGACCTTTTCCTGATATGCTAATTTTTTTAGATAGGAATCTTGGGTTTTCATGAGCTGTATGCCAAAATCATCAATATTAAAACAATAAAAGGGCTTGAACTACTTCAGTTGTGTGTAATGAATCTAAAATATATGAAAGTCTAATGTTTATCAGTACATTACAGAAAATAATTAACTTTATCACAATATGCTAATTTTTTTTAGAAGGACCTGTATGTATTATAACAACTTTATGTTTTATTATGTCATTATATGATAATAAAGAACTAAAATTGTCCCATCCCACCTGTAGATTCTCCACTAGAGGGCAGTAGACAT
Organism: Callopanchax toddi; assembly: GCA_006937965.1. Classification (NCBI taxonomy): domain Eukaryota; kingdom Metazoa; phylum Chordata; class Actinopteri; order Cyprinodontiformes; family Nothobranchiidae; genus Callopanchax; species Callopanchax toddi. Next base: position 1,099,322 of record SSNR01000133.1, read on the forward strand.
GTATAGGACTGGATATGGCAGGGTTTGATGAAAGTACTAATCCTAATACTCTTAGACTCCATCTGGTCCCTTTAAAGCCAGAAGTGGTTTAATATGATATGTCTACAAGGGTTTTAAAAGGTGCTTAATAAAAACTTTCACATTAGTTAATATTTTTTAGATTAGAGTTGTTTTATAACAAATATAATTTTGTTTTGTAACAGGCTCCACACACATCTGGTCAGAACTTATCTTTTTCTTCAAACTGAGGTCATTCAAAGGGCTGTGATTTATTTATTTTTTTTTAACTTGCCTGAGTAAGTTGATTTCATGTTTACACGACAGGAACTTTTTTGGCACTTCTCCTCTTGCGAGACATTTCATTTTAAGAATACTTGTTCAACCCAAACCAGGTGTTGGAACCAGTTAGGGCACTGATTCTTTGTTTGGATAATCAGTTGAAGATAGAAGCTATTTGTTGATGCCATTATATAAATAGATCCAAAAAAGGGTTTTAAATAAAGACAACTCGACTTATTTGGTTCTTTGAAGACGTCAAACCTTTTTTGGATTATCATGACCTGGATGACTGAGAACCTTCACCAGCATATATAGACAGATCTAATCTTAATCAATAGATCTCACTCACATGTGGACCAAGACAACAAAGACCTCTTGAAAGGAGGATCAGGGGTTTGACTTGCTAACTAGTTCACCTTAATGAAGCTTTCTCTACAGGTTAAGTTTGTTATTCTGAATTTTTCTGCTTGAATTAAAAAATGAGACATGAATATGTCGTCACGGAAGCTAAAAAAGTTTTCTTTTTTCTGAACCCATAGGGATCACTAATCTCTGGAATACTGAGAACCTTCACTGACATTCTCCCTACGAATTTTTATCTCCTGCTATTCTGATTTGATAACAGCAGCATGTGATGTCCTTCATTTATGTCACAAATATTATATTGCGTCTGTGATTTTCTGATTTAGAAAACCATGGCAGACTGACGACCTGGAACACATCCTTAGAGAAGTCTAGGTGGGTCAGAAACCACTGTCCATGTCTAAAACGGGCCACTGTTACACCAGGAACAATGACTCAACTTTTTTGTTGTTTGTGAGAACGTCATGAAAAAACCTCACTCGAAGCTTTTCTGAACAATATTTAATCATTGATCCATCTTAACAGGTTCTAAAAGAAGAAAACAAAACATTTGCTATTGCTGCTTGGAGAATATAAACATTTGATCTTTTTAAACTTTTCAAAAACAGATTCTCTCAGAGCTTCAACATAACAGATAAAACAGCAGCTTTCCTTTTTACACATTGTTTCAACAAAGAGACAAAACGATGCTTCACTTCAAGTTGACGGGGTGTGGGAGCATCGTTTTGCCTCTTTGGATCACACTTTTTCAAACATTCTACTTGTTCAGCCTGAACATGTTTAATAAGCTGTGATTATGAGCTGTGATGACCTCCTGGTGTTCCTGAAGGTTTCTGGTGAAGTTCCTGGTAGTGTTTCTGAAAACAGAAGAATAAATATTAGAAACAAAACGTTGTGTGTGTTTTTATGCCTTATGTCTCACATGTTTACCTGCAGGTTGTTGTAGTGCGTCTCGCTGCAGCAGTGTAGGTCTATCTCTGCGTTCTCGTTAATGTAGAAAACGGAGCAGAGGTTACAGAAATATGCCCATTTACGCTCCGTAAACTCCTGACCTGGAGACAGAAACAAAGATGGAAAAATTAAACAACTGCAGACCTGCAGTTACCCAAACTGGGCCTTCACTAAATCAAGAAAGAAATCTGTAAAAGACTCCACAGCAGCTAATAAAAAAGACAAGGACAAAAAGCGCAAAAGCACCATCATCCCAGCAGGAGTCTCAGAGAAACGAAGAAGAATTTTATCCAAACACAGCATCCCAGTAAACTTCAAACCCAACAACACCCTCAGACAGAAACTGGTTCATCCTAAGGACAAGACTCCCAAACAGAAGATCAGTGGTGTTGTTTATGCAGTCCAGTGCAGTGAGGACTGTTCAGACCTTTACATTGGAGAAACAAAACAACAACTACACAAGCGCATGTCTCAACACAGGAGTGCCACATCATCAGGCCAGGACTCAGCAGTCCACCTCCACCTCAAAGACAAGGGACACACCTTTGAAAACGACAACGTCCACACTTTGGACAGAGAAGACCGATGGTTTGAGAGAGGAGTTAAAGAAACCATCTATGTGAAACGTGAAAAACCAACTTTAAACAGAGGAGGACTCAGATTTAATCTTTCCAGCACCTACCAGTCTGCTTTGAACTTAATTCCCAGACAATTCACACCTCTAATCAAAACAACTCACCAGGACTCCAGCTGAATACAGTGGAGCGAACACCTTCCCAGGAGGCATGAAGGAGGTGTGTCACAGACAGAGGAAGATAAGCACAGTTTATAAGATTCTCTCTCCTTGACTACAGACAGAATTGACAAAGCTACTCGGATGAGCAACGAAACGTCTTCAAAGAACCAAATAAGTCCAGTTGCCTTTATTTAAAACCCTTTTTTGGATTATACTGAAGTTGTTTAGGGATCAGACTGCTAGGTGCTGGAGAGGTGGAACCTGAGCCGCCTCCTCTGTTTAGTGTATGTTTCTCTCTTTCAATGTAAATTGCTTCCTTTACTCCTCTCTCAAACCATCCATCTTCTCTGTCCAAAAGGTGGAGGTTATCGTTTTCAAAAGTGTGTCCCTTGTCCTTGGGGTCACAAAGCAAAAAAAATTGAAATTCTTATATTTTCAGTATCGGTAAACTGGGCTGAAAATTATTTTAAAAGCAGTGAATGTCCAAAGAAATCTCTAAAAGCTCTTTAGAAACCATAAAGAACCTCTGATCAGAACCACTGTTAGGATGAAGATTTCTACCACTGAGCCCACAGAACCAACAGGAGCAGAAACCCCTGCAGGGGTTACTTCTGGTAGCAGAACAGAACTGATTAACTAGATGTTTGAAACGGCAGAGAAAACCTGTGACATCAAACAAACCTGAACTCTAAAAACAATGTCAGTAAAAGGAGGAGAAGTAAAGTGTGTTTGACTCACCCAGGGGTCGATCAGGGTCAAACGGAGGCAGACTGAAGTCAGCGGCGACACGAGGAGACCGAGAGCGAGATCGTTTTTTTTCAGGTCCGAGTTCTCTTGTGTGTTCACAGACGACTGAAGGGCAAAAAAAAACCAAGTCAATAAATCATAAAGCATTTTAAACTGATTCAGATGTTCACAAGTCATTTCCACCAAGTCAAGTCTGGTGATTTTTAAGGGAAAGTCCGAGTCAAGTCTCAAATCTTTGTGGGGCAAGTCTGGGTCAAATGACAAATCTGCAATGTGAATCTAAAGTAAAGTCTACAGATTATCAGGGGGCAAGTCCAAGTCAAGTCTTTTAGGTCAAAGTTGGAGTCAAACCTCAAGTCTTCATGATAAACGTCTGAGTCAAGTTTCAAGTCTTTACTATGCAAGTCCTTGTTAAGTCCCAAGTCTCCAAAGGGGAGCCAGTATGAGTAGTCAAGTTTCAAGTCTTCACTATGCAAGTCCTTGTTAAGTCTCAAGTCTCTGCAGTAAAAGTCTGAGCCAAGTCTAATGTCTTTGAGGGTCAGGTCTTTATCAGGTCTCAGGTCTTTTCGGGGATATTATAGTCATTTTTTAAGTTTAATTTTCAGTTATTTATCTACAGAAAGGAACACAATAGTTTTATTTTGTAACTATTTTAAAACTGCTCGAGTCGCACATTGTTGTGCAGAAAATCAAAGTGAAAGAGTTAGTCTCTATTCATACATTTTTCTAAATGGAACCAAGTACAAGTATAAAAATCACTTTTTCAAAAATATTTCACCCAAAACGTTTACCATAAAAAGTGTATAGCATCCTGTACCTTTAGCTTGTTCTTCCTTTGCTTCCTCCTCCTCTTTCTCAACACATCCCTCCAGTTTCTGTCCATCAGGACTCTCAAACTGTAGCTGTGGTTCAGTAGAAACAGTTTCTGTTTCCACCTCCATCTTCTGGAGCTCCAGTTCGCCTGACAAAGCAGCAGAGTCTTGGTCCAGAGTCGAGGAGGAATCCAGTGAAGCAGGAGGCAGAGACTCATCTTCATCTTCAGCGCTCACGGTTTTCCCTCTAGTAGATTTTCTCACTGCAGAAGGAAATAAAACAAGTGAGTTTCCTGTTCCTGAAGGTGGACGTAGTTGTGTTCAAACACGTTCGTGTTACCAGGAGTCTTTCTGGCTTTCTTCCTTGGTCGGCCTCTTGTTCTGGTTGTCGTCACTTCAGTCTCCTTCTCCTCCATCTTTACAATCTCATCTGAGGTCACAGAGTTCAAACTCGCCTCTAAAACAAAAACAATTTCCCATCAACTCTAAAAGATCCATTGAAATTATTAAAAGAAGCAAAATAAATTTTTAAACAAACTTTGTTTTTGTCATATACTCCGAATACTACAATACCCATGATCCTCAGCAGACTAAAATGTGAAAATAACCTGATGTAGGAGGAGTTTATGTGCAGTAAAGGCTAAAATAAGGAGTCACCAACCTGTGCTGTTGTCATGTTTGCATGTAGCAGATGTTGGTGTTTTCTCAGCTTCATCTGGTTTGTCTTCAGTTACATCTGATGTGATCTATAACCAACACAAGAACATTATTCTAGTGTTTATATATAAATCAACCTATAAAAAAAACATTAAACCTTCATGTTTTTGAATCTGAACCTCACCTCACACTTCACAGAATCTCTTCTAGACTCAGGTTCTGGTTCGTCGTCTTTTCTGATCTCCGTTTCTGGTGATTTGTCTTTTTCTTCTGCAACAGAAGACAAAGTTACCCCAATTTTTAAATGGTTACTAAGAAAGAAATGAAAATCTTTGCACACATTTTTAACATGTAAGTACTGGTTGAGAGGTGGTGGAAGCCAGTAAAAGCTGCTGTTTGAGGTTTAAGTCTGTGAACCTCTTTGACCTTCATATGTAACAAAAACTAACAGGATGTGTCTGAGGATTATTAAACCTTTTATTATTATTAGGATGATTATTATCCTGTGCTTCAAAGGGGGCTGATGCGTGCTTTGAACACTGAAACACTCGCGAGGACTGAGTTGTCTCGTAGGACTGACTGCGAACGAACTCTGGCGCGGAGTGAATTACGATCGATGTGTCGAACCACACGGATCAGATGGGACTGGCCAGGTTTTCAAATTTGGACGGGATGAAGCCAGTGAGACAGACATTTAAGGCGGCTGTAACAAACAGGACTGCCTGCTCCAAACACATTCTGTTATCTTATCTGGTGACCCTGACAATCTCCTACTCAACAAAGTGAATGAAGCGACTGCTCAGCCCCCCCCCTTCTCTACGCTCTCTCACCCTAACTCGCCTCCCCCCCCCTCTACTGGGAGTGAAGGTCGGNCACACAACAGCACCTTGTTCCGCTGGGGTGCTGTAGTTTTATTGGTGGTGACTCGTCACCTCCGTCCACGCTAAAGGTTGAACACCGGGTTGAACACCGCGGGCGCGCCATGGATTTGGCCAGTCTAGTACAGGACCCGTTCGGAAAATCGCACCCATAACTTTCATTATTTTCGCCTATCTTTATGAGAGAGAGAGAGCGAGAGAGAGAGAATCTGATCTGACGGAACTTTTTTCTCTTTTGTCCCAATTGACGGAATTCCCTCCCCACGATGGAGAACTTTAACCCCTGATATAAATCAACCCATAAAAAACCCATTAAACCTTCATGTTTTTGAAGCTGAACCTCACCTCAGACTTCACAGAGTCTCTTCTAGACTCAGGTTCTGGTTCGTCGTCTTTTCTGATCTCTGTTTCTGGTGATTTGTCTTTTTCTTCTGCAACAGAAGACAAAGTTACCCCAATTTTTAAATGGTTACTAAGAAAGAAATGAAAATCTTTGCACACATTTTTAACATGTAAGTACTGGTTGAGAGGTGGTGGAAGCCAGTAAAAGCTGCTGTTTGAGGTTTAAGTCTGTGAACCTCTTTGACCTTCATATGTAACAAAAACTAACAGGATGTGTCTGAGGATTATTAAACCTTTTATTATTATTAGGATGATTATTATCCTGTGCTTCAAAGGGGGCTGATGCGTGCTTTGAACACTGAAACACTCGCGAGGACTGAGTTGTCTCGTAGGACTGACTGCGAACGAACTCTGGCGCGGAGTGAATTACGATCGATGTGTCGAACCACACGGATCAGATGGGACTGGCCAGGTTTTCAAATTTGGACGGGATGAAGCCAGTGAGACAGACATTTAAGGCGGCTGTAACAAACAGGACTGCCTGCTCCAAACACATTCTGTTATCTTATCTGGTGACCCTGACAATCTCCTACTCAACAAAGTGAATGAAGCGACTGCTCAGCCCCCCCCCTTCTCTACGCTCTCTCACCCTAACTCGCCTCCCCCCCCCTCTACTGGGAGTGAAGGTCGG
>SSNR01000133.1:1113241-1166445 GCA_006937965.1 Callopanchax toddi
CGTAGTGAAGGCGGCACCACGAGGACAGGTGAAGAGGGAGGCCTAGCCACATGCATAAGCACCCCCCTTTCCATCCTCAGAGTGGCTCTAACACGAAAGAGAGAACGAAGTTCAGGTATAGAGTCAAGGTCGGCTGGAGAGGGTTGAGAAGTTTTTGGATCAGCCAGAAACCGGATCATCCTGCTGATAGCAGGGTCCTGGTCCTGGAGAGAGACAATGTCGTTTTCAGAGACAGCTGGAGTGACAGAGACAAACCCATCCGACGGTTGGTCGGAGGACGTCTTGGCGGCTTGAGCTCGCGTCACCACGCACACCTCTGCAGGTGCACGTGAATGAGAAGTGTCACTCTCAGGGGGTCCCTGGGAGTCAAAGTACCAGGGCGTGCCACAGTGGGCACCCTGTTTAGCCAACGAGTCGGCAAGGTCATTCTTTTCTTTGTCCATGAGTAGGAGTTGACGGAGATTGTTACGCTCAACGTCGTCTACTAGAGCATCCGCTTCCTCCACAATCTTTTCGATGTGGGACAGAATTTCTGGAGGTCTCCCTGGAGGGAGGCTCTGTTGTTCTTCTACCAGACAGTGATGTTGAAGTCCGGCAGGGAGGGTTATGGGTTTGGGTTCTTTGCCTCGGGTCCACATCCTGGCCCTAACGTAATCAACTACTAGTTGAAGGCGATTCGTGAGGTCGTTCCCTGCAATGAAGTCGGCGTTTATGGACTCAGACACGTACACTGGGTGGTCGAATTCCATCCACCCGACCTCGAAGTGAAGGAGACTCATGTGATGTATACGCTCAGACCTATTCACAAACCCCTGAATATCCACTTTACATGGCACCAGGTCTGGTGTGTAACCCTCTACCTCAGTGACCAGACAGATGGCGTCAAAGAAGAGGCGGGACATGAAAGTGAGGTCTGCGCCTGTGTCCATGAGAGCCTTAATGGTGAGCGCGTCCTCCACCCTTATAGGTAGGAGCGGCTTGTCTCTCTCNTTGTCTGGGGCACTTGTGCCCCTGGTAGGGTCACCCATGGCAAATTGGTCCTAGGGGAGGGGTGAGACAAAGAACGGTTCAGAAGACCCTTCATGGAGACACAATCAAAGAGTCTGAGTACCCGGCCCGAAGGGTTACCGGGGTCTCACCCTGGAGCCAGGCCTGGGGTTGGGGCCCGTGGACGAGCGCCTGGTGGCCGGGCTTTCGCCCATGGGGCCCGGCCGGGCCCAGCCCGAACCGGAGACATGGGCTCATCCAACTGTGGGCCCACCACCTGCAGGAGGAGAGTGAAGGGTCTGGTGCATTGTGGATCGGGTGGCAGACCGAGGCGGGAGCTTTGGCGATCCGATCCCCGGACGGGAAAACTGGCTATCGGGACATGGAACGTCACCTCTCTGGCGGGGAAGGAGCTGGAGCTTGTGGAAGAGGCTGAGCGATACCGGCTAGATATAGTCGGGCTCACCTCGACACATAGCGTTGGCTCTGGAACCTGAGTCCTGGAGAGGGGTTGGACACTTTTCTTTGCTGGAGTTGATCCGGGTGAGAGGCGGAGGGCTGGGGTGGGCTTTCTGTTAGCCCCAAGACTCTCTGCCTGTATGTTGGGGTTTACCCCGGGGGACGAAAGGGCAGCTTCCCTACGCATTCGGATTGGGGAATGGGTCCTGTCTGTTGTTTGTGCTTATGCACCAAATAGCAGTTCAGAGTACCCACCCTTTTTGGAGTCTCTGGGACGAGTGCTGGATAGCGCTCCTACTGGGGACTCCATAGTCCTGCTGGGGGACTTCAACGCTCACGTGGGCAATGACAGCGTGACCTGGAGGGGCGTGATTGGGAGGAACGGCCCGCCCAATCTGAATCCGAGTGGTGTTCTGTTATTGGACTTCTTTGCAAGTCGCAGTTTGGCCATAACGAACACCATGTTCGAACATAAGGATGCCCACCGGTACACCTGGTACCAGGGCAGCCTAGGTTACAGGTCGATGATTGACTTTATAGTTGTATCATCTGACCTGAGACCGTATGTTTTGGACACTCGGGTGAAGAGAGGAGCGGAGCTGTCAACTGATCACCACCTGGTGGTGAGTTGGATCAGATGGCAGGGGAAGATGCCGCGCAGACCTGGTAGACCCAAACGTATAGTGAGGGTCTGCTGGGAACGCCTGGCAGAAGAGCCTGTCAAGATGGTCTTCAACTCCCACCTCCGGCAGAGCTTCGACCGCGTCCCGAGAGCAGTGGGGGACATTGAGTCCGAATGGGCCTTGTTCCGCTCTGCGATTGTAGAGGCGGCTGTTGCTAGCTGTGGTCGCAAGGTAGCCGGTGCCAGTCGTGGCGGTAACCCCCGTACCCGCTGGTGGACACCAGAGGTTAGGGGAGCCGTCAGGCTGAAGAAGGAGGCCTACAGGGCGTGGCTGGTCTGTGGGTCTCCAGAGGCAGCAGACAGGTACCGGCGGGCCAAGCGAAGTGCAGCAGTGGCAGTTGCCGAGGCAAAATCTCGGGCGTGGGAGGAGTTTGGCGAGGCCATGGAAAAAGACTATCGGTCGGCTCCAAAGAGGTTCTGGCAAACCATCCGGCGCCTCAGGGGAGGAAGGCAGCAACTCGTTCACACTGTTTACAGTGGGGACGGGGAGCTGCTGATGTCAACTGGGGCTATAGTCGGACGGTGGAAGGAATACTTTGAGGAGCTCCTCAATCCCACCGACGCGCATTCCGAGGAGGAACCAGAGCTGGGAGACCTGGGGACGGACTGTCCAATCTCTGGGGCAGAAGTCGCTGAGGTAGTCAAACAACTATGCAGCGGCGGAGCCCCAGGGGTGGATGAGATCCGACCTGGGTATCTGAAAGCTATGGATGTTGTAGGACTGTCGTGGCTGACACGTCTCTGCAACATTGCGTGGTCATCGGGGGCAGTTCCTATGGAGTGGCAAACCGGGGTGGTGGTTCCCATTTTTAAGAAGGGGGACCAGAGGGTGTGTTCCAACTATAGGGGGATCACACTCCTCAGCCTCCCTGGAAAGGTCTACTCCAGGGTACTGGAGAGGAGGGTCCGTGATGAGTTNGCTTCATCTTGACCTGGTTTGTCTTCAGTTACATCTGAGGTGACCTATAACCAACACAGGAACTTTATTCTAGTGTTTACATATAAATTAACCCTTTAAACCTCCATGTGTTTAAATCTGAACCTCACCTCAGGCTTCAGAGAGTCACTCTGTTCTTCTCTCTTTTCTTCTGGTGTTTTATCCTCAGTTCTGGACTCAGGTTCTGGTTTGTTCACATCCTTTATTTCTATTTCTGGTAATGGTTGCTGGTCTGCTATAACAGATTCCTCTACAGCAGCTAAATCTTGAACATCATCAGCTGACAGAGTCTCCTCCTTTGTGACTTCATGTTGGGGCCCTTCTACCGCTGTGAGAACAGATATTATGTCGTCTTTTTCAGCTTGAACTTCATTTTTGGCCTCATTTGTTTCTTTCTCCTCCAAGTTGGGAGCATCTTTGGTCAACAGGTTGTTTTGAATTTCATCATTCAGCGTCTCTGTTGTCTTCTGTTCTTCTACAGGAGGCTCTATCACCTCAAGCGAATCAAGAACCTGCCCGACTTCTTGATCAGCTGGTTTTTGTGTGAGTTTATCCTCAACACCCTCTTCTTTAACAGCATCTAACATCACTAAAGTGGCCTCCTCCACTCCAGCATCATTCTTCTTTGTGGGTGCGACCTGTCTTCTTGTGGGGGTCTCGTCTGTCTTCTCATTTTCAGCCTCCTTCTTGGTGCTCACTCTCCTTCCTCTGGTAGACCTCGTGATTATCGATTCAACAGCAGCAGTTTCTAAATTCTTGTTTGTAGTTTCCTTTTCTACACCAAGTATTTCAGGTTTTTCCATCTGATTTGAAATCTCTTCATCCTCTTTAGTTCCTCTGACAGTCTGTTTTCTACCAGAACCTTCTGAGGTTGAAGCCACTTCAACGATCTCCTCTGTAACATCGTCCATCTTTTCCTCTTTTTCTGTCTTGTTTTTGGCTCGTGTCTTGTATTTTATAACTGACTTCTCTTGTTTCTTTGGGGATTTTTCTTTATCATCACTTTTAGATGTCATGCTCCTCGACTGACTCCTGGTTTGTCTTCCTTCTCTTGGTGTTGATTCACCGTCACTGGCTGCCTCTCCTTCTTTGTTTTCAGCAACCGTCTCAGCAGTCGGCTGACTCTCCACCTGATCTTTTTCTTCTGTGGTTCTGATATCTGCTTCAGCTTTCTGGTCACTGTGAACATCTTGTTTCTGGCCTTCAGCTTCTGTTGCAGTCGGATCATCAGCTAAATTCTCAGTTAAAACATTCGAAGAGTCTCTGTTGTTTTGGTCTTCGAGAAGTTGCTCGTTTTCATTTTGGATCTGGTCAGAATCTTTGAGCGTTTCGGAGTGTTCTTCTTTATTTGGACTTTTTGTAGCCTGATCATCACTTAAATCCAACGATTGATTCTTATCAGTCGTTTCATCGCACATCTGACCCGGTGACCGTTGATCCGTCTCCGATGACATTTCCATTTTAGACTCCGCCTTAACAGCTGTTGAAGCTCCGCCCTCTGCTGACACCTTGTGGTCAGACTTTGCCTCTTCACACTCTGTTTGTCTGTCTTTATTTTTATGAGACTTATGAGCGTAGCGTGAACGAGTCACTTGACGTGAAAGCTCATGCTGCTTCTTTGCAAACTTTGCAGAGACTGTTGGTTTAACAAAAGCAGGCACAAAGGCTGGTTTATTTTCTTGGAAAGGCTTGATTCTGTCATTGTTTGTCGTATTTGTAAAACAAATTTCAACATCACAGGATTTCTGTAGATCTTCTTCCAAGTCCTTCACTCTGAAATAAATAAAAAAATTAACATCTTAGTATACTACCAGTGTTCGCAAAAACTTTTGAGCCACGCCTGCCAAACTGGCAGACGTGGGAACGTCTCAGGCAGGACATTTTTGACTCACGTAGGACAGTGTCCTCACGTGCTGCAGATCTGTATCTAATAGTGGGTATTATAGTGACCTGATTAATATAGCGCCTGCTCACCACCAATCAAGGCAGCCCAAAGCACTGAACACAGTCAAATACAGACAGTAAATACAATAATAAAACAGAACAATTAAAAGAAAAAAACCAACAACAGGCCAAGTATAAAAATATCTTCAATGATTAGTCTAAAACTCAATTAAAAGAACTGTCAGCAGTTTAAAAGACACTAAGAATGTGGTTAAAAGACAGGCAACAAGAGTCAATAAACACCAACTCCTATACAACATCAGACCACCATAATACTGAGTCAGTCTGACTCTAAAAGACCCAGGATGCTGCTGGTCTAGTTTCACTCAGGAATCCTGTTCAGTTTCACTTTTCTGTCAATCAGGATCTGATTATGGCATTTTAATGATTGAGCAGTATTGTATTATGCTGTTAATATTGTTTATACTCATACTAAAATAACCAGTTAACAGAGTTACTAGATCATATGGGCTTTGTTCGGGGGACGATCAGCAGCACTTTCAGGTGAAACCTCAACAGCTGTTCTCTGTCTCATCAGGAACACGTTGGACATTACCGATGTATTTTAATATTGTCCGACGGAACTGTGTTTGTTTGTTTGATCTTTAAATAATGATGGACAAGGAAGAACGGACTGAAAAAAAACTAAACTGTGGTGATTACAGTTCGTTTAGGAAGCTATTATTAGAGAAGACAGAGGCTGACGCAGATCTCAGAACGTTCAGAATCTGAACGCTGTAACGTCACAGAGAGTCTAGTCCGCCTAGAAGCTCCAGAGGAGAATAAAACACTCAGAACCTCCTAAATGATCGGCGGCAATGAAGGCTGCAAAAATACTTTGACATTTCTCATCAGCACGCGAGCAAATGTACGTGAATGAGACGAAAGGAAGGGCACGAGCAAGAGGCGCACGCGCCGCAAGCAAGAGAAAGACAGAGAGAGAAAAGGAGAGAGAGAGCGAGTGAGAAATACAAGTGGAGAAGCAACACGCCAGACAAAGTGTCCGATGATTTTCAGTTTTACGTCGGACAATTTTAAATTACGCCGGTAATGTCCGACGGTCCGGCATGTTTTCGCAAACACTGTACTACTACTACATCTGACCTCAGGAACTGTAAACAAAAGTTGATGTATTTTCTGAAAAAGAGTTAATTATTTAAAAAGCAGACAATGTCTCTCAGTTGAGGCGTTCCTATGATGAAAATTAAGGGGAAAACTATAAAAATCTGCACATCAAATACTCATTTCCTCCTCTGTAGATACATACATACAACAGTGATGATTGTTTGATCTTTTACTTAAAAGTTGTTTGACCTGGTATGATTAGGACTTCTGCAAACAATGTTTTGCCGTCTGACTGCCATATATGGTGAACAGCTGCAGAGTCTGACATCTTGCTGTTTCTTGTCTGCACCAACCTTATAAAAACAGAGACTGTGTGGGTGGGGAGATTTGATTTGACTGGTTTGGCTTCAGGTGTAACTAGTCTGTGTTAGGATGAGGTGAGAGGATATAAGATAGAACTGCTCTGTTATGCTGTGGGCCCGGCGCCACGAGGGGGCGTCGCCCCTTAAATGAACTACACCGCCACCTCAAAATTTTTTACTAAATGAAAAATATGAACATTTTAATAAACAATTCGATAAACACATTTGGTTGTTACAAGTCATCTTGAACTCATCACGGACGCTCTTTAAAGTTGGAGCTTTAGCAGCTAGCATCTTGCTGTATGTTGTACGTTTTTGGAGTGTGAGAAGGTGGAACTGGATTTAAGAAAAACAGAGATGAAAGAGTCGGAGATACTGTTTATCAGAGTGACGAGTGAGTGTTCTGTTCATGGTTCTGAAAAACCGTATTCTCAGCTCCTCTACTCTGCAACGGTGTTCGGATTCTAGCCTGCAGTCGAGGTGGAGTGGAAAGGTCTCCTTCTGAGGAGATTAAGCTCAGGATGGATCATAATTAAATAAGTACTAGTTTGTGGTTTATTTGGTCAGAAAGACGGAATAAAATAAATGTAATTGATGTATTGATTGCGCTTGAAAGATCAGGTCCAAACCAAGGTGCGTTATGTGCGTAGCTCTGTAGTCCTGCTGCGTTCCATGGTAGAGGAGCACTCAGTTGTGCGGGCGGGGTGCACGCCGCGGACCGACCGAAGCGCACCCACCCCCACGTCCCGCCCGAAAACGGACTGCCCCCTCCAGTGTGTGTAACACGCCCCCTCCTCCCTTTCCTGCTGGCGCAGAGCCTGTTATGCCGTACATTTGTGCAAAATCATTAGTCTGGAAAACTTTGGACCCTCAGCTGCTGTGACTTTTTTTAAGTGAAGCCAACAGGTTCATCAATAGAGACAATATTAATATGCTCTGGCCCTGGCTCTGGGGCCTTTAGTTTGCTGGTGGGCCTTGGTACCACCTAGCCATGTGGGGCTGGTTCCATCTGCGCTGGGGGGGAGGAGTCTTGGGTCTGGGGGGGGGGGGCTTTGCCTGGGTGTCTATGTCCTATGTAAGTTTGTAGTTACTATGTGCGTGATTGAGGGAGGTATAGTTACCCTGCTGGGGTGGGGGTGGGGGACTCCGTGGGCTCCGTGGCGCTGTGTGGGGCTCCTGCCGTGGACCTGGATGGGTGGGCCGGCGATCTCCCTGCCCTGGGTGGTTTTGGGGAACGGGGGTGCTTACTGGGGCCAGCGGGGGAGCTGGCCCCCTGGGAGGGCTTGTCCCCCCAGTCTTGCCTCCCCATCCCCGGATTTTTCCCTCCCTCTGCTCCGTCACGTCACCACACACACAGGGCTTTGGGTCACAGGTACGTCATGGGTGTGGAACACCATCTCTGCAGTCCTGTGGCAGCCTGTGGCCCAATTTTATTGCACAATTTAAACACTTCCACCACAGACATTCTTACATTATGCATCTAGGGTCTTTGGAGAAATTACACCCAGTAATACCCGGGGGGAGGGAGGTCTAGCCGGCTAACCTCTCCTCCGGTGTCATTACCCATCTCAACGCATTTAGACACTTAGGATCCAGGGCGGGGCATGGCGGGCCGCCCCCCACTCTTTTTAAAAGCATCTTACTACAACACGCATCAACACCACATTGGAGCAGGTGGGGGGAGACTTGGGGTCTTCACACACCCCTGTTCTCTGCCCGCTGCCTGGGGCCTGGAGTGGAGCGGGCCGTCTGGTCGGGGTTTGCGGTGGGGGGCTGCTCGGCTGCGGCGGGGTGCGCAGTGGTCTGCTTATCCCCACTTCAGTAAGGGAGGGACCATCTTCTGGATTTCAGGGCCGGCTTCACCCTTAGGGCGCTGGTCCCTGGTCCTGAACATAGAGAGTGCATGGGGAGCGAGAGTGGGTGTACAGCGTCTATTGTGTGTCGTGGTATGTTTGCAGGAATGTGTGTGTGCACGCATGAGGGAGGGAGCGTGATTGTGTCTGTGTGTGACTGTTTTTCTGTCAGGTTTCGTCCCCCCCCTCTTTCTGTGACATGCTGGGCCCTCCTCTGTAGAGACTATCCTCCCTGGCTGCGCCTCGGCATTGGTGGTGCCTTTCTCCAGTGGCGTGCTGGGGTGTCTCGGGGTCTGGGGCTGGGTGCTGGGGGCGTCTGCCTGCTCTTCTTCCTGTGGCTGCCTGGTGGGATCTGGGCCCCCGGGGGTGGTCGGGCCTCTGCTGGAGCTGGTTCGCTCCTGGGTCTCGGGTCTCTGGTTCCGGCTAGATCTACCCTGGATGGCTGGCTGCAGGCGGTGCCTGTGAGCTCCTAGCCACGGCCCCCCAGGGGCTCTAGCGCGGCGACTGCCGGGGGGCCCACGTGGGTTGAGCCTCTGCGCCCTCTGGGGGAGAGTTTAGCGACTGCGATCTCCCTGGGGTGTCCGTGCCCTGGGTGGCCTCTGGACATCTGGGGCCTGGACCTCCTCCGCGTCCTCCGTGGACCTTGGGGGCGGGTCTGTGGCTCCTCGAACTTATTATTGAATGTTTCAATAGAGAAACCTTACATAAACAAGCGCGCATATATACACACACAGGTGATCACAAGGTGCTCACATAAAGACGGACTCAGGTGTTTTCAGACACATTAACTGGGGCTGTGGTTGACACTGAACTCTCTTGAACTGGTGTATACGTATACATTTGAAGAATATCACAACTGTTGTGTATTCATATGCTGTTTGTTGCTGTTGTATCTTTTCTCCCTGTTTTGTTTGTTTGTGCTTTATTTACAGGTCTAGAAGTGGACTCTTCACGTCTCTTGTTCTCTTCTTTTTCTGTTTACTTTCTCCCCCATCCCTCTTTCTGTACCTTTCCCTTCACGTTCAGGCTCCGTGTCCAATCAACCATAAAAACATTCTAATAAAGATTTTGGGGGTTATATTTAAACAAAAATCAGGAGGAGTTTTATAGCAGTGGCTGTAACCTCTCACCTGAAACAGCAACACTGTTGGGCTTGTTTTTGGCACTCAGACATTATTCTGTTTGCTCCACAGCCGGACAGGACACGGGGTTAAAAAATAAATAAAAAAAAAGAAAGATCAGGTCCAAACCAAGGTGCGTTATGTGCGTAGCTCTGTAGTCCTGCTGCGTTCCATGGTAGAGGAGCACTCAGTTGTGCGGGCGGGGTGCACGCCGCGGACCGACCGAAGCGCACCCACCCCCACGTCCCACCTGAACACGGACTGCCCCCTCCAGTGTCTGTAACACGCCCCCTCCTCCCTTTCCTGCTGGCGCAGAGCCTGTTATGCCGTACATTTGTGCAAAATCATTAGTCTGGAAAACTTTGGACCCTCAGCTGCTGTGACTTTTTTTAAGTGAAGCCAACAGGTTCATCAAGAGAGACAATATTAATATGCTCACAGCAACAGCAAAATATGCCATGCCATTTAATATTTTTGTTTATTATCAATGCATTTAGCAGCTTTATGATAACAAGTGTTAGTAAGTAGCTTGAAATAACCATAAAAGAAAACATTTTATGAACAAATAAGTGATCAGGCTCTTGAGTGTGTCACATCTAAAATGGTCCAGGCAGAAAGAGTCCTTAAACATGACAAAGACAACTCCACACCCTCTCTCTCTCAATAAGTTCAGTGCATTTCTGACCCCAATCTAAACTACAAATCACTTCAACCAACTGTGTAATGCAAAAATGTTTATCATTTGCTGTGAATCTTTTGAGAATATTCTTTAAAGAAACAGTAATTCTCTTTGTAAATGGCACTCAGACTAGCCATTAGCTTGTCAATCTGGTCAGAACTAATCGCTGTTTCTCCAAGCTGAGGTAGTTAAAAATGTTATACAAGTTGGATATTATTTGCTCATAACAATTCCACAAAAACACAAAGCAAAAGTTCTGGATTACCCCTTTAAATTGATGTTTTCTACTCTAGATCAAGCGCTTGAACCTCAGTCATATACAAACTCATTTTCCTCTGCAGGTTGGAGCTGGAGTTACATTTCTTTTATTTGACTAAAATCAAGCCTTTTAACCTGAAAAAGAAAAAAAGTACTCACAATCCAATGTGTCCAACTTTAGACCTGTAAAAGAGAATAAAAGAAGAGAAATGGGTTTTATTAAACATGTGATGAATCACAGGTTGTCCTTCATCCACTCAACTCATTTACACAAAAAACTTACAAAGTCTTTTTATTCGCAGCGAAGTCATCCAATGACAAAATCTTCTCCAACGCCCGAGTCACAGCGCTGGCGTGAGCTAACTCAATGTAGATCTGTTTTCAAAGACCAAGAAGACAACGGGTCAGGAGCAGGACCCAAACTGATCAAATGTTGCTCTCTTTATATTTAATCTATCATTGTTTTCAGTCTACCGTTTCACTGAGACTGACTTCAAATTCATTTAATCTTTTTCAGGATTCTTACATTTGAAATTGAGAAAAATGTAAGGACGTTTAAAGAATTTCCAATGTGCGTTTTAAAGATTTTATTAGCATCTTATAATGGGGGATCGTTTACTCATGCAATAGCACATAAATATGCTCAAAACACCTGAGTGGACAGTAAAACCTGTATCCCAGTCTGCTCTTTTTAGGAGTGGGTGGTAAAACAGCCCTGCATTCTGTCTCATCTTCCCTCTCTGGGAGCAGATGGTGAACGACAGGTTCGACCCGACCTGGTTCTGTGTGTGTGACCCAGAGTTTGGAGTGCATCAGCATTAGGATTGTCTCACAGACAGGTGTGTGGTACAGTCTTCCTCATAGCGATGAAGTAATAGAGCTTTTTAAAGAACCTAAGACTGAAATCTCATAAATTGAATAAGAGATTTCCACAGCACCAGTTTATTATTCTTAACCACATTTTTTAAAGATAGCTTGTTTTTTGTTCAGCTAAATAATGCTGGCCTCTCTGGTACTGTCCTCAACTGGTTCAGCTCCTATCTCACAGATAAAACATTTATGGATGCATGCTCCTCACAGATCTATCAGGTAAAGTATGGTGTCCCTCAAGGCTCTATCTTAGGCCCAATACTTTACTGCATTTTTAACTGTATCTTAAGACATAAAGACCTGGTTGATAGAGCTGTCTCCAGCTCAACCAGAACAAAACTGAAGTTTTAATCACTGGACCTGAGCCTCATCTTTCCATACAATTCAGAAACCTGGGTGTTATTTTTGACTTAGTTCTATTCCACGTTTCAAATATATAGTCAAAACAAGATTTATCATCTAAAATAACATAACCAGAATTGTAACCTAAATCGTACCCGGTTTCCAAGCGCCAAGAAGTTGACGAAAGAAACAACGGATGACACCTTTCTTATGACTAAATCCACCACGCTCACGGACGCCTCCAAGGTCTCCACGTATATCAGCCGCTCCTTCAGAGTGTCAGCGTTGTCAACATGCTGGAAAACAAACAGCAGCGGGTGTTAAAGGAGCAGAAGAGCCCAACATTGTTGCTTTTAGTCTGCAGTGAATTTAAACGAGTGATAACTTACACAGTTGTCCCAGTTCATCAAGTTCTTGTACATCTCATCCTATAAACAGATTACAAAACATGAATAATATATTTTAACTCTCAAATACATTTGAGTACAGAACTAATAGTTTCAGATGGTTCTGACCCGATCCAAAAGAAGCAGGTAATAAATCCCTGATTTACTGACAAATCCTTTCTGGGTCTAACTGGGAATACTGGTTTTCCTGTCAGGATTTTATTTATTTCTCTCTCCATTAATACAAACTGCTGTTATTTATGACTGAAGTGTTGGGGCAAGCAGACCTTCTTTCTTTCAGGATATGTTGAGATGACTTCATAGTAAAACCCTCAGATTTTACACTGTCAACAAAAATATAAAACTTTTAAAAAAGACATCTTGTCTTTGATTATTGATGTTAAATCAAATCTATACTACAAACCCTGTGAGAATAAAAACTTTTACAAAACTGTTTTTTACATTTTTATGTAATTTGTATATTTTAATATTCAAAAAAACAAGACTGATTCTATAAAATCAAAGGGCCATGATCTCCAGGTTTACTTCTGAAATACAGGTACAAAAACTATTGAGCATCATCAAATTATGTCAACCTTTGAAAAATTAAAGGAACAAAAATTATCAGGACTGAATATATTAAAATTGCCAGTTTTAAATGGTAAATATCCTGTATTTATAGAGCACTTTCTAGTAGGGGTTGAACGACTTGCTATTTTACAAGTCGACTACAAAGTAACGAAAGTCGCGTCGACTTCGACTAATCGCTGATGACGTCATACATACGGCATATACTGGACGGCTTTATAAAACTTGACAACAAACAGCTCAGAGAGAGCAGTTGTTTTAGGCAGCACTTTGGTTTTAATATCAAGTCTTTAGACTAAAATGCTGATTAGTTTTAGTCACATTTTAGTCACATTGTTTGAAACAAAGAACCTCATTAGAAATTGAGCATTGTGTTTTCAATTGTTTGGCTGTAGTGTGTAATGATGTGTATAGTGTTTACATTTTTGAAAGCTTCAGCTGCTCTTTCGGTGTGAAAGTTTGAGTTTTGAAGTGAGAAGGTGTGGTTGTGTTCATGTAGCTTTAGAAAAGAGTGTTGTGTTTAGACATTTGGGAACATGGAGGACACGTTTGTGAAATGTATTTTAGCATTTGAGAAAAACTGTAATAGCGCAGCGCCAGACCGGAACTGATAAAGGAAATGGAACGAAGCCCCTTCAAAATAAAAGTTCACGTGATCAGCGAAGAGTCGACCTTTGGTTTAAAAAGTCACTACAGCCCACAAAAGTCGACTTGTCGACTAGTCTGTGCAACCCCTCCTTTCTAGAGTGTTCTACCCTCCCCAAAGCGCTGTACAACACAACAGTCATTCACCCATGCACACACACACTCACACACTGTTGGTGATAAACTACACTATATACTCAGCTGCCCTGGGGCACTCTGATGAAAGCGGACCCTCCGGTTGCCAGACCAGTCACTCACCAACTGAGATACATGACGCCCCAACTAAAAAAACATCCATCTTCAGACATTATAAATGTTAAATCTTCCTTGAGATTAAATTGGAATTTAGACAATTGATCAGCATCACAGTGGCGTGTGTGGCCTTCCCATACTGCTTTACAGTTTGTTTTCTGGTTTTCATACCTCTTTGTACCCTGGGTGGTCAAAATCAGGGGTGAAGAAGACTTTGAGAAAACAACCCTTGATGCAAAACAAACGGTTAAAGTGGTTCTCGATAAAGACAAGAGTGGAAGTCAAATCGCTGAAAAACAAAAAGGCCTGGAAGGAAAGATAGGAAAAACATCATTAATTTCAAGGCTGGTTTAGGAAAACAAAAATGCTAAATAAAAGCTTTTGTTAAAAAAATGTTTTTTATTTTTTATCTGAGGTTAAAAATCAAAATTTTTACTGGAATAAAATTCAACAGTTTTTAAGATAGCAGATCACTTCCTGATGCCACGTCCTCGTTAGAAACTAGGTTTGTGTTGTTGGTTTTTACAAATGCATAAATAAATACAGCAATCTGCTTACTGAACAGGCAGACTACAGCACACCTGGTGTTGCTATGACAACAGACCGGAGGTTATGATATTCTATGTTTTTTCTTTCTAACCACGCCACACTTTCTTGTTGAACAACATATGTTGTTTTTACGGTTTCACATAAACTGGTTTATGTGATGATAAAACTGGTTTAAACATAAAATGTTTAAACTGGTTCACACACAAATAATCATCAGCTCCTTACCCTCCTCTGCAGAGGAAGCACTATCACGTCCTTGTACAGTTTTAGACGAGTCTTCATATGAAAATGTTGCCATGCCAGTTTGGCAACGTCTTCGACTGTGAAGTTTTCTTCTGGCAAACCCAGCAGCATGACGGCAAAGGACTTAATGTTCTCACATTCAGTGGGCTGCACCACAAAGGATCAAAATTGGAGAGAAATAGTAACACCAACGTATGGTAGCTAGCTTTAGAAACGTATGTCCATTTTTATTTTAGCAGAATATTTTGATAACAGAGAACTTCATGACACATGAAATGAAATAAAACCCAGATAGGAATATAGTAAGATAAAAGGTATAATAATATAGGAATCTTTACGTTAAATGTTATTTATGCAATAATTGTAAAAAAAAACAACAAAAAAAACTTACAGACATACTTGCAACTCTTCTAAAGGTCCAACAAACTAGGAAGTACAAAAATAAAAAGTTTGTTGGTTGCAGAACATGAAAATCAGCTGATATTGACAATAAATATGAAACAATTTCTCTTACATGGGATGTTGAACCATGCAGTGCTAGTAGGGAACATGTAAGGAGCTGTTTTCATAGTGATCCAGAATGGAGGATCGGTCATCGGTGAGAGCATTGATATAGCTGTTGAACAATTCAGAGTAGAGAGAATAAGAACATGTGAACGGATACTGTTTAAACATCTCTGCAATTCTAGTAAACACATATACATATGTTCAACTTATTAAGAAAAGACTTAGCCCTCAGTCTAATTGGGCTCAGCAATTAAGCAGAACAGGCTGAAGAAATATATGGGCCAAATTTTTTTTTAAAGCTGACCATACTTTTTAAATTACATTTTTTAATTATTAGTTCAAATATTACTGGATTTAGAAGAATCAAGTTAAAATTTTTAACTGCTAAAAGTTGTTTTTAAAAACCTGCAGATTTATTTTGCCAACATTTTGTATTGGTTTTGTAAAATAACAAAATGTAAACTCAATTACATGCAGAGCAGAAACAAAAAACCTGCTGATTTTATTTGTTATTTATTTTAATTACTAGATATTCAAATGATTTTTTTTCCTGAAACTCACTTTGTTGCGTGAGATGTATAAAATTCACTTTAAGAAAACTTTAGTAGAACTCTGAATATAATCCAACATAATGTTTGTGTTGCTGTTTTAAAAAACTTGTTTTGTACCAGATTGTCGTCATGACGATGATTTGTTTTCCCAAAAATACACAACAATTCTGGGGAAATATTACTTTTACAGCCTCTTATTACCGGTAAAAGAAAAAAATATATATCACAAATGCAACAGAATAATTGAATTTAAAAATAACTAATTCATTACCTTTTTCATATTAAGTGCAAACTTTGATTCACACAATCATCAAGAAATGTTTATTTTACTTTGATGGCTTCACTTGACTGAATTCAATTTTATATTCCCATCATAAACATTCAGTTAGAATGAGATCTATGGGATAAAGTTTATGGGATAAAGTTTATGCCAAAAGAATCAACCAAACAATACAGTTACACATAGAATATATCAAATAAAGCAACTACAACAAAACATTTCAGAAGCAAAAATGGGAAAATCAAAAGCAAAAAAAAAAAAAAAATCACTCTAAGAACAAAATAAACATATTCAAAGTTAAATATTTATTTTTCTAAACAAAAAACGAAGGTTTGGAGTAGGTGACTCCATACCTATGGCAAACAGCTACTTTAAATCTACTCCAAGCCCTCATAACTAATCAGATTGAAGCACCGGAAAGTCCGTCCCACTGAGACTTTCTTTCAAAAGCAAAAGTAAAAACAGAGCAGAAGCAAAATCGAGGTGCAGCTAAAGCAAAGATGTCAGTAGATCCAAAACATGCCCTTCAGAATAAAAGCCTAAACGGTAGGGGTGTAATGAGACCCAAAACTCACAAGACGAGACAAGGCGAGACTTGAATTCGCGAGACGAGATATTGAGTTCACGAGACGATATTTAATAATAGTTTCAACAAAACTTCAAAGATCAAATTTAAGCAACAAAAACCGCTTTTATTCCACACTTTTAGAAGTTTTTCCACAAACTCAACTGATGCCTTTCTTTTTCTGATTTCTTGAATCTTATCAGTAGGGGTGTAAGATGAGATTTTAATCAAATTTTCAAGAATTTTTGAAAGATCAAACCATTGCTGAAAATGTTTTTTCCCTGTCTCTCTCCTCCTCTTCTGTCTCACCAAAGAAAACATTTTGATTTCAGCTGAAGAGGAGAGGTCTGAACTGCTTAGCCATGCTATTAAACCTACACCTAAAAACAACAGCAAGTATTCATTTAATATAGTATAACTATGTTTTTAGACAGTAAAAACTACAGGGCTCTAAACTGACTTTAAAAAGTGTAGAGGACATGTCTCCCCATCATGTCCATGTGTCTCTCAGTGATCTTTCAGTCCTTTACTTCTCTCAGCTCTCTAATGCTGTTATTCTGTCTGTTTTATCCCTATTTTCTTTTCTCTTTTCTTGTTGAAAAATAGAATCAGTTCAGTTAAACTTCAATAAATCCTTAAAGGATTTGGTCATTAATAGAAAATAAATGCAAAGTTAAGAAAAGCTTTTCTTTTTCTATAATAAAACTGTGTTTAACAGTGATAATACAGTGTTTCATATAGATTGTTTTCAGACGCACACACCTGTCTCTATCTCCTTTTCTCCTCTCTCCTCCTCGTGTCTATCTGTCCTTTAATTCAGGCAGTAGGTGTAATAGGGTAGGAATCCACGTCTTTCTGCTCTGAGACACACATCATGCTCCCAGCTGTTCTTTCACTATTTCCACGTTCCAAGCAGCGTTTCTCTACCAGGGCAGCTGATTTTCTGAGCGCTGCATTTACAATGATATGAGCGGCAGCCTCATCAGCTGATAGTAAGTTTTACTTTCGCTTTAGGAGCGACTTTCCCTCGCGTGCCCAAATGCAAACAATTACATAATCCGGTCATGAGGGCTCGTGAGATCGAACTTATCTCAACGAGAAATATCGTGACGTTTTAATATCGCGAGATCTCGTGGTACGAGACACACCTACTAAACGGTCTGACTAAAGCAGAATTAGGAACTAAAAAGGTGTGTCAAAGAAACAAATATGAAATGTTAAGAAGTAAAAATAAGTTTTTGGATTAGAAAACAGATATTTACTTATGAAATAGTTTATTTTGTTTTTAAAGTTCTTTTTTGTTTTTGAATTTCACATTTTTGCTTTTAAAATTTTCTTTTTTGTTGTTGCTTTAATAAGATATATTTTGTGTGTGCCTATATTTTTTGGTTGATCCTTTTAGCACAAATCTTATCTGATAGAGATCTGTCCTGTTTTCTGATTGTGTCAATGACAGCTCTTTCATAAAGCCATGTTCCCTGTCAATAAACAATATAAACACAGAGCTGGTCTTTTTTTTGTCTTCATGTTCTTTTTAGTGTTTAGACTTGTGCAGATATTTGTTTGGGAAATTATATAAACAAATCCAGCTTTTTACTCTGCCTGACCAAAATATAAATTACCACTGTCGTCTTGTTTTCTTACAAAGACAAAGTTTTGTGCTTCCATTAAATGAGTTTGCTTCCCAATTCCAACAAAATAAAACACCTAAATTGACACCCTCCAAAAGTGTTCATTCCATGTAGTTTGCCAGGTTTTGTAACATAGAAAAAACCCTCTCCCCTCTCTCTTCCTGTCAATTGTGGTTGTTTTTTCCACTAAGTAAAAAAACAAACAAACACTTTTACAATTGTAGAATTTAAAAAAAAACTGACCTTTTGACTTGCTGGGTATAACTGGTGCCTTTAATCTGTACATTTTGTGGGTTTGACCGTGTTGGTGATTGTTGTATGAAAGTCCGAGCAGATCGACATCATAAGCTGATTTGAATTCAACATAGAGCTGAAAAACAAAAGCACAGCATAGATGACGTGAAGAGGAAGTAATTTAAATGCATCATAACATATTCATGTACATATTTTATGAAGTTCATCATGTCTTCTTTTTACGTTACTAATTAAGGTTATTTTAATGCAGACATATAAGATTTGGTAAATCTTATTTACCTTTTTCTTGACATGTTTCGACCCACTGCTCAGGTCTTCATCAGAAGTGTCACTGATGTTTACGTGACGCGTCTTTATCAGCTGTTCGTCCGATGGGCGTGACCGACCCAGATCTGTCAGGTCTGCTGGGTCGGTCACGCCCACCTCCGCCAGTTGGTTTCTGGAGAAGGGAATCCCAGGTGTGGGATAGCTGGTAGGCCCCCTCATCCCGGTTGATGGTCCACTTTTCGGGATGAGGGGGCCTACCAGCTATCCCACACCTGGGATTCCCTTCTCCAGAAACCAACTGGCGGAGGTGGGCATGACCGACCCAGCAGACCTGACAGATCTGGGTCGGTCACGCCCATCGGACGAACAGCTGATAAAGACGCGTCACGTAAACATCAGTGACACTTCTCATGAAGACCTGAGCAGTGGGTCGAAACATGTCAAGAAAAAGGTAAATAAGATTTACCAAATATTATATGTCTGCATTAAAATAACCTTAATTAGTTAATATTCATGTACATATGTGAGTGTTTATACCTTGTTCATCAAAGGCAGGAAGTTTCGTACAGAAAAGTTTTTAATGAGATCCTTCCTGAGCGTCATGATTTCACTTGGAGAGACGTCATAAAAGAAGACGACAGTACAGCCATCGTCAGTCACTTCCTGTTAAGGGAAAAACAGCAAACATTCAAACCAAATGGAGACAGAAATCCAATAACAGATACACTGTTGCATTAAAATGAAAAAATATGAGTTAAAAAAAATACAGAAATAAACTAGTTATTCCCTCTGCAGTGTATAGTTAGTTATAGGTTACATGTTTGTTTTTTATTGATTTTATAATTAGGATCAGAAGGAACTGAAACGTCTTTAAGCTCATCCTGTCACCAACGCTTTGTTAAAAACAGGCCTGCTGTAACATATTTACTTTGATCTAGTCTGTCTATAGTCATGTCTGTCACGAACACGTTAAACCGGAAATGTCCGTCACAAAACAATACACGTCTGGAACCCGGAACCTAACATTAGACTATTAGTTCCGCTTGCATCAAACGCAAGCTGAGATTAATTGCGTTCATTTTTTTAAAACATGTTATTGTTTTCTAATTAATTCATCACAACGCGTTAAATTCACACCCCTAAATTTTTCACAACAGTTCTAAACCTGTCAATCAAGCCTCCACAACAAAAACAACATCAGGATGTCAAAGATGAGAAAATAGATTTTGAATCCATGTTTGGGTTGTTATTAGGGATGTCCCGATCAGGTTTTTTTGCCCTCGAGTCCGAGTCTGAGTCATTAGATTTTGAAGATCTGCCGATCCCGAGTCCCGATCCAATCTTTTTAATATGTTGTTGTGATCAACTTTATAATGCCTCCAGACACAGACATACTCACACTTTCTGCTTCAAGCTGCTTCTGCCTTCTACTTTGCCGAAGTTTAACTAATAAAAACAAACAAGTAACAAAATGATGTCATGCTGCAGACATAAATCCATCCATCTATATATTCTAACATATCCATATATGTTTAAATACTTAAACATAATTCTCTGTGCACAAAATTAGTTTGTGGTTAAAGTAACTTTTTGAGGAAAATATTTTTTTCCTACAGCTGTTCAGGTGCAGAAAAAATGTCAACATTATTTTAACACACTGGTCCATTTTTTGCCCAGAAAGAACAAACTTGTTAACTGACAATGACCCGATCATTTCAGTTCCTCCTTCACTCCTCCTGCTGCTTTATCCTCTGACTGCAGCAGCTCTGAACAACTTCTTAATTAGACTATTTGGAGAAATCGTTTTGGAGCGACATTTAATCAGGAAACTCCTCCTCAGAAAGTGCTTTTTAAAAATCTTAACTTCGCTCAATTATTTCCCGACGGAGGGCGGGTGTTGTGATGTGGTGTACCTGCAGCAGCACTCAGCAGAATCTCCTCTGAGCCTGGAGGGAGACGCTGCGTAGGGACAACGAGTTAGCGCGGGTATGACTCGCTCCACGCCGGCTTCTCCGCCTCCTCCAGACCGAGTACTCCGTCGGTGCTTGGCTGCTTTCCGTTCAGGGGGAGGACGAGTCCCGGTGGGTGTGGAGAGAGCAGCGAACTCGGTCGCTGCTGGATAAGTTCGCGTGTCTCCCGGTCCAGGATCTCCCGGTCCCGGCCCCTCCCTCCTCCTGGACCGGCGGAAACTGATTCAGACTCTGATTATGGTTAATATAAGTGCACAAATATAGACTATATATAAATCCCATGTGCTTTAGATTGTTTAACATATATTTAAAAACCCAAACTTCCTTCTGACGGCATAGCGGCTTTTATTTTGGCGGGGCGGTGCGCATGTAGAGGAAACCCGAGTAAAGATCGGGAGGTGACGTCCGATTCCGATCGAGTCCAAAATCACGTGATCGGGGCCGATTTCCGATCACGTGATCGGATCGGGACATCCCTAGTTATCAACACATGATTCTGTTGTGCTTTCTGTGATGTGACAAGTTTAGCCTAATTAATTATTACTCATTTAATTTCACAAGTAAACAAGCTTGTGTGGTCGTCTGTGTGTTACTTACAAATAGCATCAGTTTCATCAGAGATTTGTAAAACCCAAGCTGAAACATAAACAGAAAAGTTGAGGTTATAACCACAGATACAATGTAAAACAAAGAATAATGAACAAACACCACCAATCAATCACCAACTCAAAAGCCTCATTTTCATTGCAGGGTTTGGTGCAGGTCGGGTTCTCGTAGTCCGGTACCGGTCCGCGATTTCATGAGAGCGTTTCCATCAGCTGTCGGACCCTCACTTGGCAGGCGGGGTTAAACGTAAATGCGTGTCGTCACGTCACACCAGCACTGTCCTTAACTTTTCTATGGCCTGACACTGTTCCGCCGTCCACTCGAATCCTTCTGCTGCATCCTGTGAAACTTCTGTCATTTTTTACCGATCCATTTAGCTCGTCATGAACGCAGCTGGTCGTCGAATGTTTGGAGCTCTGAAAGTGATCAAACCTGGTGCTACTTGATGGCATTTTATCACATCTGTGTATGGTCGGATCTCTGCCGACAGACCCGAGTGAGGAGGCAGGTCTGGATCGGTGAAACCCTTGCGGTTTACAGGGCAGATTGTTTTTATCTTAATAAAATAACTTCTCAATATAGTAATAAAATAATGGCACTTCACCAACGCCATAACGCCACAGCTCCGCCCAAACTGTATCCACTCCATTCTCCTATGGACCAACAGCTGAGGAGAACCGTTCATGGACCATGAATGAAGCGGTACGGATTGGTTGTATGGACCGGATTTACAATGGAAACAGACAAAATAGTGATCTGACCCTTCCCGAACCGAACCCTGAAATGAAAATGAGGCTTAAAATTTAAACCAAACTGAGTAGTTTGGGAAGAAATGCTAAAATGGTTTCTACAATAAAATCAAACTAACTTTATATAACGTAGGTGGAATCTTCTCAGCGTTTGTGTAAAATGCTTTGTATAAATGGGAAATTTCTTTTTAGCAGTGTTTTAAGAACAATAAAAAGAAACATGTCAGTATTTTCTATTAGATTACCGGTGACATTGAAATGTCCTCGTTTACAGGCCTCAAGCAGAGTTCACGTCCTTTGAATGTTATACCGTCCCATGTCTCTTTGACTACGTTTTGTAGATCTTTTACAGTTGGCATGAGGGCCAGAGCCTGACAGGAAACCAAGAAAAATACAGATTTAGTGCTATGAGACTAAGATTTGTATCACAAAAACTTTAAAGAATAGCTCAAAGAAGTTAATTTTAAAACATTATCGCATTAATAAACAAACAAGACTCAGATTAATAAGTTGATACTTACAAAGCGTTTCTGAGGAACAACATAGATGGTATCAACCTCATATTTAAATCCAAATGGGATGAGCAGACCAGCAATGTCCTCCTCCCTGTAGCAGCTTTCACTATATTCTGGGAGATTGCTGATCAACAAAAGCCGCACATCAAACTGGAAAGCAGAAATATATAGGTTTATATTTTTTAACACGAAACAAAAGGGCATTTATTTATGGGTGTAAGGCCAAATCCTTATTAATTCCACCAAATGACATTTTAAAGATCTAAATTAAGAATTCCACAAGGGCTGCATTTAATCCTCAGCTCATCAAAACCAGATCCCCTAGAAAACTGACCAGTGTTCATCCATGTCCCATCTTTATATAGTAAATTTTGAATTACCGGTAATACCTTCGGAAACACAAACGTTGATCATCAACAGACCATGGGCGGTTCATTAATGTGGGCGATCGGGCGATGCACCACCAAAGTAGAATGAGATCTTTTTCATATACTTCTAATATCACGGCAGTTCTACCACTTTGGTCTGCTTGTTTATCTTGTCCAATCAGCTTGAAGCCTTGTTACTTTGTGTCCCGCCCCTTTCTGGACGATTTCAGCCAGCCTGAGAATCGCCTCTAGTGCTCTCATAGACTGTAATATAAACGTTTTTTTTGTTTTTTTTTCCGAACAACAGGAGCTATAGTGCAATGTCTATGGGTTCTGGTAGGGCTCGCCCTTGCGTGCTTTCCTCACATCTTACGTAAAAATCAGCTAGCTTACATTTTACTGAGCTAGCTTAATCATGGCTAATTCTCTGAGCAACTCCATCGCCTCTTTTAAAGAAAACCCCTTTAACCTTCGTACGAATGAAGAAAAAAAATGGCAGTAAAATTATTAGGACCACCAAGACCAAATTTAAACATCAAGCAAGTCTCCAATTAAAGAGCGAAATCTTATAATTGAGGATTTTCACAGAAATGGTATGAACATAAAAGTTGGTTAGAGGACTGTGAGGTAGCAGGTGCGTTGTTCTGCTTGTTGTTCTAACCCTCAAAAGTGAAGTCATCAGCCGCCACTGCAACAGACTTAGTCCTAGAAACACCCTAAGTTTTTGTAGAATAATTTTCCTGATCATGTAAAGCATAATGTAAAATATTCAGACATTTCTTTTAGTAGATTGCAGTTATAAATTTATGTCAGTGGGTGACAGAGTGGAACTGTTCAGTGGAGCACTTAATAAAACAGAGAAAAGCTGGTGCACAAAATTTTAGGAGGGCTATTGTTTGTTCTGATTTATGCTAGAGCTGATTGTAGCTGCTGTGATCATCTTGTAAAATGCTCTGCAGTGATCGGATCACAGGTTTTGTAAAGTCACAAATCATTTTATGCTCCTTTACTTCACTGATATCACATCTACTAGGTTACAAAATTCCATTTATTCTTACTTTTCTAAATAAATCCACCAAAAATATGACTAATGGAAATGCAAAGCAGAATGTGTTTACACGCATTTCATTAAAAGTTGTCACTCAGTATTCAGATAATTTAAGGAGGAATTAAGCCATTACAACTTCAAAATATTTTTAAAAGGAATGATTTGAACCTGCCCTTACAGAAAACTTACATCATTTTCGAGGCATCTGCTCTGCTCCTTAAAACACCCTAAATTGAGAGAAAAAAAGTTGATATAGAAACATAAACAGTTGATGCACATTCAGATTTCTCGTATTTCTTACTCAGACATTCATCTTGCAGAAACACGTCTAGCATATCTCCAACAGTCTTAGAGGTAACTGGATCGAAAGAGTAATCCCTTGCAGAGTTCCACTCTCTGCCTGCTGCTACAGCCATGGTGCTGGAAGACGAAGCTTTTTGAGTTGGTTCAGCTGAAGCATCTCTGGATGTCTTCTCCTCACCTGTCTCCAACTCTAAAGAAAAGAAAGTGAGAATTTTTAATTTTCCCATTTCAAATATAAAATTGTGTGGAAAATATGAGGAAAATTGTTACATTTGATCAAATAGATGTACATGATATGGTTAAAATGTTTATCATGTGTTTTAAACTGAACTCAAGCCCCCTTCCTACTGTTCCCAAGGTTTCGAGTAAACTGTGAACCTTTTGTTTTAAATCATGCTGTCTCCAAGCCAAGGCTGAGGGAGGGAGACATCTGTGCTTATCTTGACTTTTCTAATCTGTTTCTTTTAATAAAAAAAGCACCCTGAGCAGAGTCGGGCAGAAGAGGTCTGGTGCTTGCTGAGGTCAAGCTGCTCTTCTCTGCTCTAGAGTGTGATGAAATGAGAGAAGTTGTTGTTTCCTTTTTCGGCAGAAGCTTGGGTTTTTCATAATGTTAGATGTTTTAAACCTGACAGTACACAATCTAATGACTTGAATAGTTCTCTTCAAAAACATAAAATATCCTAAATTTGAGTGAAATCCTAAAAAGTCACCACAAAATTAAAGTGAACGTTTTAAAGAGTTTAATTACAGATGCATTGGTTCTGGTTATGACGATTGATACCAAATCCAAATTCTTGTACAACTCTAACCTATCAATACAGATATTGACTGATTCCAATTTATCTTAAAGAACTATGCAATGATTTTTTTAATGAACTTTGTGGATTAACTTGAAAATTATGATTCTGAAAGTTAAAATTTCAACATTGAAGTTCTTTATTGATGGTGAGTTCACGGACCAAGAAGAAACTTTTAATTTATTTATTGCTGTTTGGCAATAAAAATAAATTAAATGACATTTTTGAATTTCAAATTGGCTGGTAATCAACTATCGTCTGATCACCAGTTGATTATTTTGTGCATCTCTAAGTTTAAATCAATCTCCAAACGTGTTTCAGAAACTTTGAAGGAGATAAAAGCAATAAAACCCTCCTGAAAATCAAACTAGATTGTTGTTAAAGTCTGAAAAAGCACATAAATAACTTCAAACTTTGGGGATATCATTGGGATGCAGTCATTGCAGTCAGGAATGTGGCTCTAAATACCAAGTTTTACTCACTTTCTATTCTACTTTTGACTTTCTCTGCCTATATCTTTTTTTTCTTCTTAAATGCATTTAGCAACTTAAAAAATAACTACCAGAAGAAACGTAAAATAACTACTGGACAGACAACCAACTCTAATCCGGGGGTTTGAGATTAGAAACTTTGAAATAATTTATTTAGGATAAAAATTCTGGCTAATGTTCAATTTAAGGACACATACAAGATGTCTGATATAAACCATCATCTGATAAATGAGCAGAGAAAAGACAAGTGGATGTTTAGTGAGTCATGTACCCTCTGAAGCAGCTCCAGTTGTGGGTTTTGTAGTCCTCTTCTGCTTCGACTGGACCTCAAACAGACCTTCAGCTGAGGTAATAGTTTCAGTGTTTTGAGATGTGGAAGCATTTGATTCAGCAGGTTTTCTATGGAGAAGAAAGTAAAATGGGCATAAGTAGGATAAAAGAAAAAAATGATCACTACTGTTGGGATATTTTCTTTTACGTTTAAATTTTGTGTCACAAATTGTATGTTCATGTTTGATGAATATAAATGACTTTAAAATGCAAATAATTAACAGACACTAAACTAAACATATGTAATGATTAATGGTCAAAAACATAATGAATCTGTTTATGTGAATCACAACTTACCGCTCAGCTTTCTGCTGTCCTTTAGATCTAGATTGAGGCTTCACGGTGACACGCTTCTGTAAATAAATGGGGTTTTATTAAAGATTATATCATCAAAATGAAGATAAAAAATAATTTGTCTTTATCCACATGAAAACCTGTAATTTAAAGGTGTGGTTTACTGAAATAACTTATTTTTCCAGTTTTTTTCTGATTAATTTTGGGGCAGCGTGTAGGTTAGTTCATAGAGTCTGGCAACTGGAGGGTCATCGGTTCAATCCCAGCTCCGGCTGGGTTGCGATGTCGCCGTGTCCTTGGGCAAGACACTTCATCCACCTTGTCTACTGGTGGTAGACAGAGGGACCTGGCGGGAGCCGGTGCATGGCATCTGTCAGTGTGCCCCAGGGCAGCTGAGACTACAATGTAGCTTATCACCACCAGTGTGTGAATGTGAATGGGTGAATGACTATTGTGTTGTACAGCGCTTTGAGGAGAGTAGAACACTCTAGAAAGCGCTCTATAAATGCAGGCAATCTACCATTTTCTGGATTTTTCCAGAATTTACTCATTTAAATGATAGCGTACTTACAGACTAATTTAATATTTGCCTATTAATGCAATCACAAAAGTCTGTAATGCATATTCTAGCTTGTGTATTGTTCTGTCAGGAAAAACAGTAGTGAGACTGAACAAAAACCGAGCAAAATTACCATTGTTGAGCAAACTGTTAGAACTTTGAATACCTGGAGACGCAGCTACTTCACGTGGATCCTGCACCTGAACACTGGACCCTCAGGTCCGAGGGAGGGAATCCTGTATCTGTACCCAGTCTCGCTCCCTGTCAGGACCCTCACCTGGACCGGGAGGCGCGTGCGAGAGCAGACTGAGCTAAGCCGGCGGCAACCTCGGCATACGCTCCCTCCTCCTGAACTGGACCGTACGAGGTTCGGAAACCGCGGCAGCTTCTTGAGTTCACGCAGAACTCCGACCACGCTCCTCATCAACAAGTAGGGAGTCAACTGACTGTCTGGGTTCCAGGCGTTTCCTGGTGAACCGACAGCCTCAGCTGTGCACGCGCCTCTCGTTAATAAAGTGAATGTGGCAGCGCGCGCTGCTCAAACACGTTATTCTCAGCATAACTGACAGCTCAACACTCAACAAATCAAACAATATCAACACTAAAACACATCGATCTGTCAATGACTTTATCAGAGGTTTGTCTTTAGTTGTCAGAGACTCAGATTGTTTAAATCCTCCAAAGTGGTTTTATTTAACAAAAACATGATGAAACAGCCCTATAGGATAACAGTAGAGAAATAAAGACATGTGAAGGCATATTTAACCCATTACAGATAAACTGGATGCTACAATCACTTTGACAGGTGAGAAAAATCCGTTTGAAGTTATTTGATGTAAAAAATACAGTTGATGCTTTAATCAGGTCACCTGTAAACTAAATCAAATCCTTTATTGTCAGGTGAACAGATGAGAAGGTTTCTATAATAAAAACTATTAAAACAGAGTGAGCCTTAGAAAACAGCTGTAAAGTTAAAGGAGACAGACCTCTGATGACAGATCAATGTGTTTTAGTGTTAAAATGTTTCATCCTGATAACTTGATCAACCATCAGAGGTTGTTAAAACGAGCTCAGAGCTCATCTGGTGGTTCTGGTTTGTGACTCAGGTCTGGGTTTCTGAGGGAAGTTCTGACAGGTTTAGTATTTCTTGTTAGGTTAGTAACAGCTGATCCAAACAGTGGATCAGCTGTTACTAACCTTAAACTCTAGACTTGAAGTATCACGATTCTTCAGCCTCATGCTCATGAACACACATACCGGTATTATGAACCCTTTGGCAGAATTCAAATGAGCCATTTTAATCTAGATTAATTTCAAGATTAATCTAGATTTAAAAAAATTAATCTATGCCCACCACTAATATATATATAATGTATATATATATATATATATATATATATATATATATATATATATATACACACACACACATATATACACACACAGACATAATAAAGTATATATTTATTTACACACACACACACACACACACACCAGAAAACGTGCAATACCTGTGTGACAACTTTGATTATGGATCCGTTCAATTCGAATTGCTTTATGGTCCTCAGTTTCTCAGCATCTTCCTCATTCTCAAAGCACACGATTCCCTACAACAAAAACTTTGGATTAAAACAAAGTCTTGCACCTGGTTCTGATGATATTTAGACTTAAGGCACATTCAAGCAGCACATTTTAAAGTAACTTAACTTTCCACGCCAAGGAAAGGTTTTTTTTTTTTTTGCATGTTTTCTTTAACAGTGGCAATAAGAATGATAACAATTGATGGCAATAATAACATAAAAAATAAGAAGGAAAAATAATTATGGTTTTCTTTTAACTTCGTAGATTTCTTTAGTTGAATTCAGTGCTTCAATAAGATGGAGACAAAAATGTTTTCTACCAAGTAGCTGACCTGTAGCCTGGTAAACCAGACTATATATGTAGATATATAGTCTGGCCACGGTCCACTGAAATGACTCATTCATAGGGGCGGGACCAACGGTTGTCAATCAAACCGTCTTTACATGCTATTGGATAGAACTAGAGCCATTTAGCAACAACCGGAAACAGCTGGTAGATTAAACTTTTACCGTGTCCCGTCGGCAAAGCAGCCAATAAATACTCTATCAAAATAAAAGACTTAAGTTCCTCTATCTGTTCACGTCTTAAAGAAAAGCCCAAATCTAAATCGTCTAATGTTGATAATAAAGACGTTTCAAACGAACGCGGTTCCTGAGCTGCCGCCATGTTGTTTAAATTCAGCCGGAGCGCTGACATCATCGGCTAATACCGCCCTCCAACCTGTTTAGGCGTTGTGATTGGCCCGGTACGAGACTGACCGGACCAATCAGTGGGCTGCAGAGGTTCCAAGGAGCGTGGCTAGACCAAATTTCTGCAGAGCAGAACTGACGGTCTAGTTTACTAGACTAGCTGACCTGTAGTTTTGCTAAAGAATACTTGAAAAAGTATGTCATCTTGATTAATTTGTCTTTTTTCACATTATTATTATTAATATTTATTCTGGGTAGTTTATATCTGCATGTTTTGTGTTTTCTTGTTTTGATTGAAATTACAAAGGATTTAAGAAATTATATTGTACTAGACTTTTTCATTAACCAAAAGTTGCTAGTTGATGACAAGTTCATAGACTGGAATAAATGTCTTAGGGCCAATTTATACTCTATGAGAAGCCGCTTTTATAAGACACACCGTGCCGATAAATCAGCGTAATACTGTTGCAGGGGTGCAAAGGTGGGCCGACCCCCGACTGGAAAAAGTATTTAAAAATCAGGTAAACATGAGAAAGCTGTTACATCAACATCAATGTACCACATGGTCAACCGCTAACCTCTAACTGCACTAACCCCGCCCATTCTCCCTTTCTGAACAATCACAGAATTTGTTCTCGGATGCCCTGCAGAAAAAAGTTCTGCGCAGCTGATGTGCACAAAAACAAGCCGCAAGAGCTGCTGAAGTGGGGCTGCAAGAATAAAATGACGTAATATTTCTTCTCGGAGAACCCCTAGTGAGAACAAAGTTATTGCTTCTCGCGGAGTATGAATTAGCCTTAATTTTATTGTCGTTCTGTAATGGTGAATAAAAGAATAATTTTTTCAATTCTGATTTTTGAGTTTTAAAATGTCTGACAAACCACGAAGCAGATTATGCTGATTATTGGTCGATTTTGATCACCAGAGATATTTAGTGCCTCTCTATTCTTTACAATAAAGACATTTAGATCAATTATAGCAGATTTAGGCAACAGCATGGTCCAGATCCAAGTAATGATTTATATTCAAGTCCGCATGTCACTGACACCTGATTGATTCATGTATTCAATTCTTTGTTAATGTTCATTCAGAGATCATTAATAAAACAAACTAGAATGTGGAGATGTCTCACTTCACACGTACCTCAGACCTGCTCCTATACAACACAACCGACTTCGTTTTCCCCAACTGCTCCAAGGAACTAACCACATCGTTGTGCGAATGACAGCGAAAAATCCTTTTGAGCTTCACCTTGTTTGAAGGCCAGAGCTCTTCCTGGTGAGCAGGAATTAAAAAGATAACAACATATACCTAGTCACAACCACACCTGAGGTTGATTAAATGACGTTACACAAAAATCTCATCCAACCTCATTCAGGAATTTGGCCATTTAGTCTATATTTACCATGTCAGGTGTGGATACACTTTTATTTTATTTTATGTCTTAGTTTAGAGAAGAACTTGCCTCACTATCCTCCTGATCAGACTGTACAGGAGATGAGGACGCTGACTCCCCTTCTGTTAGCTCAGTCAGTTTAATAACATTCTCAAAGTTGGAATGGTCCGACAGGGTCTCGAATCCTATAGCAAAAAAACCCAAAAACAAGCAGAATCATAGGGTTGGTGTGGAGCTGTAGGACAAGAAAAGGAAAAATCAATAAGAGTAAGTAAGTAAAAACTATTGGTACGTTTTCACAACAACAAACAAAACAACAAAACTCAAAGTTCTCCGATTGCAGTCGGCTTCCTGTTTACTCTTGTAGTGATAAATTCATTACTATTTCTGAATATTTTAACAAAAGTTCACTGGAAAAACATGAAGAAAAATACTTACAGAGTAATTGAGAAACTAGGTTTTTTGTGTTGTTTGCAACTTTTAAATATTTAGTTCTCACCAACGGTCTTGAGCTTTGGGTAATGACCAAAAGAACGTAATCGTGAACAGTGTTGGGAGTAACGAGTTACAAAAGTAATTAATTACTGTAAAACATTGCCATTTGCGGTAACGCAGTAATGTAAGGCATTACAGAAAAAAAATCAGTAATATTTTACTCGGTACAATGTCAGTACCGCGCGCATTACAGTGCATGTTTAACCCGGACTGAAGTGGTGGTTTTCCAGAGGAGAAACGTCACTCAGCGCCAAATGTTTCACTTCCTGTAGTCAGACAGAGCAGAGAGGAGTCCGGTTCTGTCTGGGCCACGCAGCAAACTCATGCGTGGTTCCGAACTGTGTCGGAGGAGCGCGCACAAGTCGCGTGCGCTGCCCAAGTCCTGCGCGCTCACAGTAACCAAGACCCGCAGCGCGCCGCTCGGAAACTGAAGCGAACTGAGAAGTTTCCTGATAAAGAGTCGCTCAAACAGACTAGATTATTAACATCAGAAGTTGGAGAGCTCGCTCTCTCGCGCGCACCGAGCAGAGGAAAGCGCGCATCATGCAGCGTCCGCTGCAGGAGGGAGGAGGAGCAGACAGGTGGAGATCGAAGCACACAGGTAGAGGTAGGAGTTAAACTATGAATAGGAACTCCCCATGTGCACAAGCTGCCTCAGGTATATGTCTGTGTATACATTTAAATTTACTATATGTAAATATGATAGATTAAAATACGGTTAGATGGATGGATGAATGGATGGATGGATGGATGGATGGATGGATGGATGGATGGATGGATGGACAACTGGATGATGGATAATGATGGATGGAAGGATAATGATGGATGGATGGATATTGATGGATGGATGATAAATGATGGATGGATGAATGGTTAATATACAGATGGATGGATATATCTCCATGTATCCATCACATGACCTTCCACTGGATGTAGAATGAGCTCATTAGATGTCAAATCCATATTTACAGTTATTTTGATGAGAGTAACTAAAAGTAATGCAAAAGTAGTGTAATGCCTTACATTTAAAAAACAGTAATACTGTAATGTAAGGGATTACTTTAAAATGACAGTAACAAGTAATAAATAATGCATTACAGTTTTGAAGTAACTTGCCCAACACTGATCGTGAATACAAGATGCCAAAATGAGTTTCCCCTGCAGAGTGACCGGGCTCAGCCTTAGACATAGGGTGAGGAGCTCGGACATTCAGTAGTAGACCACTGCTCCTCCATATCAAGAGGAACCAAGTGAGGTGGTTTGGGCATCTTGTCAGGATTAGGGCTGGGCACTGAAACACGGTACTAGACCGGTATCGACCGAAAGCCATTGGTTGGTACCGGTCAGTGCTTTAAGTGGGCCAGTACGGAATGGTACGCAGTACTGGGACTTCTAAATTTGACCCCCCAGCGTACCAGGAGTTTTTTCCAGTGTTTGGTCCGTACTGGGAGTTTTTCCGGTATTACATCAATATAATTTTGAGCTTTCCCGGTGGCCGTAGTTGCCTCATATTACGAGCAGTGCATAGCGGGAGGTGTGGAGAAGGAGGGGGCACAGGAGAAACGCAGGTGGATGAGAGAACTCATCTGTCACCCATATTTAGTGATTCCAGGAGAGTGGCAGCATTTGGTAAAACACCGGATGAGAAAGGAAAAGCGGGGACTCGACGTCCCCTGAACGGACCACTCCATAGTTGGCTCAGAGCTTGGTCCTGGAGGCTGTGACCAATTTGGTCAAATTTGCGACCAAATTTTTAAAAGGTGCGACTAAAAAAAATCATAGGTCGCACCAGTGCGACCAGCTGTTTGAAGAAAAAAGTCACCCGTGCTTCATGCATTAGACCAGAGATAGGCCTACTCTGAAATACAAATCTTAACGGGACACATCAAAATCAATGAACGAGTCGTCAAACGAGCGGAAGCGCTGCTTCATCAGAGAGTCGGTTAGAAGCTTAGAACTCATGCAGCCCATGGACCGGTTCAGGAAATTAATAAATAAATTGGCGACGCTGAACGTCTCCCCGTGGTTCAACCACAGAAATGCATTAAACCAGAAGTACGAAAATATAAATTTTAACGGGTCACGAGTCATGACGCCGTAGCCGAGTGGTACTTGGTGATCCGCCCCGATCCAGATGGAGCGAAGCGGGGTGAGAATTACGTCGCTAAACGCTGACGCTGCAGTCAAATCGTCAGCGTGTAATAACGAGGATATGGCGCTAGCAACGTGGATTTAATGAAAGAACTATAACTCAGGAGGAGACTGTAGCACGAGGGTCAGATGTGCGGCTCTCGGTGCGCGTGCATGTTGTCAGAAAGCCAACAATGCAGAAATTTGAATTTTACTGGCTGAAAACGTTCGCCAGCCTGAAAGAATGCAAAGGGGTCTATAGGAGGAAGGGGTTCTTCATCAGAATGACATATGTTGTGGAACTCTACCCATAGATCATAGTTTAGACCTGAAATATCATTTAAATCATTTAGAAAACTTTGATACATAAAAAAATAATCCACGTAGCTGCTTTAAAAAGAACAGTTTAGATTTGAAACTACTTTAAAAGTTTTGTAACTGATGTGGCTGTAGATTATATAGTCAAATTCTTTTACCAACCTGATAGTTTGAGCAGTTTCTTAGCCAGTCGCTCTGAACTGGTTGACCTCCTTAGTGGAGAGGTTGATCTATCAGAAGATGATGATCGTCTTTTTCGATCTCTCCACGGTGAGGGCGGCTCTTCGTCCTCCCTCCTGGATGAAGACCTTCTTTCATAGCTCCTGGACCTTGATTAATACACCAAGGAGACGTCTAAACTTCTGTATCACAAACTGTTGCCAAGTGGTTTTTCGATGTCTAAACTTTTACACATCAAATTATATTCTCCCCACAGACCTGCGGCTGCTGCGACTCTTCTTTTTGCTCTTGGAGTCATGGTGACGACTGTGGGAGCGAGATCTGGATCTGCGACGGCGTCGTCGGCTGTTTGAGCGGGAGCGAGAACGGGAACTGGAGCTACCACTGGACTCGTCTCTTCGGCCCCTTGAGCTGCGATAGCGGCGGGGGCTTTGTGAACTAGAAGATTCATCACTTTCAACACTAAAGTGATTTAAATACATCAGAAAAGCATGAGTTAAATGACAGAAGGATAAAAATAGCTGCAGCTGCTTTCAAAACAAAGAAACATACTTAAATGGTGTGACTTCACCATCCCATTCTGGATATCTATAAAGTAAAAACAAAAAAAATATATAAAATTATTTTTAAAACAAAAACAGGTCATATTGTGGGTAACATTGCTAAGACGCAGTGTCTTCTCGAAGTGGAATATGGCTAATGCACACAGGCGGAGGAAGCTAGCAACTGAGATGCCAGGAAATTTTTGCCGATTGAGTTGTTTTCAGAGTAAATTTTTTAAAACCATAAAATATGGATTTTCGAAGTATGAAAAACAG
This sequence comes from Callopanchax toddi, assembly GCA_006937965.1. Classification (NCBI taxonomy): domain Eukaryota; kingdom Metazoa; phylum Chordata; class Actinopteri; order Cyprinodontiformes; family Nothobranchiidae; genus Callopanchax; species Callopanchax toddi. The sequence goes on from SSNR01000133.1 coordinate 1,147,157, forward strand.
GAAAATATCAATTTGGAGGGGAAAAACTAACAAATAAATTTGATCAAGCTTTAGAGGTTGTCAGTTTTAAGGCATGTTGGTCCTGATGGTATCAAGGGCTCAAACTGAACTTTGGAAAAATACATTTATATATCCTGCTCCTCACTCTCTAATGCATAAAAAATATAGATTGAAATGTTCTTAATGCCTAAACCTATTACTTATTTTGAGGCATGCTCCACAAACGGACAGAGTACCAAAATTACCCAAATATAGGATGACCCCGATTATAAGACGACACCCCCCCCTTCCAAGACCAATCTTCAGGAAAAAAAAACTTTATTTTTTTAAAGAAACAATTTTTATTGAAATTTTGAGAAAGTAATTTAAATAACACCATAATTACAAACTGTTTTAATATTTTCCTAATAATCAGGGGTTTAAGCTCTTCATCGTGGTGACAGATTTCAGTCAACAGGTAAAAAAGAGAAAAAAGTTCGGTCAAATCTCTTTCTCGCCTTTTCTTTTCGTGCTTTCTCTTGGGCTCAGTACTCTTTCTCTTTGTGTGTGTGGCACAAATGAAGATATGGGTGTAGATTTAGCGTGGATGGAGGTGATGTATCCCCGCTAATAACTCAATCTAAGGGTACAGAAATAGCGCTGCATCCCCACCAATAATACATGCAGTGCCAGCCCAACCGACCGAGATACTGCGCAGCTGTGCGAGGACCTCAGGGGAAGAAGGCATGTGTGGATTGTCCGGCGCGAGCCCTCCACCTGGACAAAAGTCCGTGCCAGCAAGTGCCCTGGGTCTGGTAGTGGACCAAGCTGAACTGGCCATCGTGCATCAAATCCCCTGGTCCGGACCGGGATTGGTCACAATCTGAGCTGCATTTCCTGTTGCTACCACCTTTACAAAAAAAAAAAGCCTGCGCCCTCTGCTGTTGCATTTGTGTAATGACCCCAAACAACTATCGGTATGTGTCACTGGTTAGACCCCGATAATAAGACGGCCCCACATTTTTACATTATTTTCAATGAAAAAAGCCTCGTCCTATATTCAGGTCAATATGATATTTTGTTTGACACCTTCCAGCTATTAATCTTTATATTTTTAAATGTTATGTGGGTTTTATAATGTGTAAACTTTCAGCCAGTACCTCACTGGGCTTTAACTAGTGGAGACTAGTTGGACAAACAAAAGTGTAAAAAAGTGTTCAAATGTCCAAAAGAAATCATAATGCAACCCTACAAAACATCTGTGCTGGCCAAAACAGCAAAAATATTGAAAAAGCTTTTAATAAGATGTGGAAACTTTCTTAACAAACTTTAGACACAAAGGGTCTTAATGTGTTTATAATTCAACCTAATTTTATTGACTTTTAAATAGTCCTTGTTTACATTAGTTTAGACTTAAGAATCACTGGTTGCCAATGCCTCCCAATGTTGTCCTGCATTTCTCAAATCTTTATGGAAACTGCACCAAGAAGGGTTTGAGATGGGTTCCAGGTGCCTGCAACGTCAAATTATTTAGAATAACAGTTTGTCTTGCAAAATTTAAAACATTGAAAAATAACCAGCCAGTTTGGCCGGTGGTGATGCTGTGGGTCTTGTGTGTGTCCCCTCTGTCCTACATTTCCCATGAACACTTCACTTCCTTAATCCGGGGCATGGCTGCAGCGCGCAGGCACACTTCAGTCTTCTGTGCAGTCTGGTCCAATCAACAACGAGAGCGCGAGCTGCGCGACACAGTAAACACGGATGAAGAGAAAAGGGAAAGAGATATCAGAGCTGGACAGCGAAGTTACAGAAAATGCTGCGGTGGTTGGGACAGACTTCTGGGGAGGTGAGAAGAGGAAGGAAGCAGAAGATGAGAATGTTGATACTAGAGCAAGCGAAATAAAGAGAAGGAAGTTTAATGTTAAGTAGCAGACAGGTCGTTATTGGCTTGTGTTTGACAATGAAAATGCCGTCATATTTTGTCAAATTTGCCAGGAGTACACGAAAGAAAAAAAATAAACAAACAGTTTTGTGGCGGGGACTAATAATTTTAAAATCGAGGCAGTAAAGGACCATGAGAGAGTTCAAAGTCACCAGGAGAATCACTTCCGACCTCTTCTGCTGTCTGCTGGAGTGGATGTGGACTTGATTCCTGATCAATGGACAATTCTCAAGGCTAAACTGTACACAGCAGGATTTATCCAAGGTATTTGGAAAATGATGTTAAGAGAAAAAAGATCACATTTATTAATCTAAACAGTAACACTTGCTTAAAAAACTAAATGCCTAATATTGTAAGATTTTCATTTGTTAAAAGTGCAACACAAATACGATGACATCTTTTAAAAATTACATAAAATTTCATTTATAAATGATTGTTTGCAGGAGCATAATATTGTCAGACCCTGTTGCAGGAACTCTGAAGAAAACCTGGCCTTGATGCTCTCCTCACCATCCCTGCAAGTACAGCTGACTGTGAAAGAGGGTTCAGTGTCATGAAGCAGGTAAAGAGTGACTGGCGTTCACGCCTGAAAGGTGAGACCCTCTCTGACCTCCTGAAAACCCAGTTAGGCTCATCTGACATCAAAGACTTTGATCCAGCCAAAGCCATTGACATCTGGCTTGCTGACAGTTTGTGTGCAAAAACACAACAAAAGAAACTGAGGGTTACTCAGATTCTTAACTAGTCACTTGTATAAAGGACACCTGTCCACAGAATCAATCAATCAAGCAGACTCCAAACTCTCCAACATGGGAAAGACCAAAGAGCTGTCCAAGGATGTCAGAGACAAAATTGTAGACCTGCACAAGGCTGGAATGGGCTACAAAACCATTAGCAAGAAGCTGGGAGAGAAGGTGACAACTGTTGCTGCAACTGTTCGAAAATGGAAGTAGCACAAAATGACCATCAATTGACTTCGGTCTGGGGCTCCACGCAAGATCTCACCTCGTGGGGTGTCAATGATTCTGAGAAAGGTGAGAAATCATCCTAGAACTACACGGGAGGAGTTAGTTAATGACCTCAAATTAGCTGGGACCACAGTCACCAAGAAAACCATTGGAAACACATTACACCGCAATGGATTAAAATCCTGCAGAGCTCGCAAGGTCCCCCTGCTTAAGAAGGCACATGTGCAGGCCCGTCTGAAGTTTGCCAATGAACACCTGAATGATTCAGAGAGTGACTGGGAGAAGGTGCTGTGGTCTGATGAGACCAAAATTGAGCTCTTTGGCATGAACTCAACTCGCTGTGTTTGGAGGAAGAAAAATGCTGCCTATGACCCCCAGAACACCGTCCCCACCGTCAAGCATGGAGGTGGAAACATTTTGCTTTGGGGGTGTTTTTCTGCTAAGGGCACAGGACAACTTCACCGCATTAACGGGAAAATGGACGGAGCCGTGTATCGTCAAATCCTGAGCGACAACCTCCTTCCCTCTGCCAGGAAACTGAAAATGGGTCGTGGATGGGTGTTCCAGCACGACAATGGCCCAAAACATACAGCAAAGGCAACAAAGGCGTGGCTCAAGAAGAAGCACATTAAGGTCATGGAGTGGCCTAGTCAGTCTCCGGACCTTAATCCTATAGAAAACCTATGGAGAGAGCTGAAGGTCAGAGTTGCACAGAGACAGCCTCGAAACCTTAAGGATTTGGAGATGATCTGCAAAGAGGAGTGGACCAAAATTCCTCCTAACATGTGCGCAAACTTGGTCATCAATTACAAGAAACGTTTGACCTCTGTGTTTGCAAGCAAGGGTTTTTCCACTAAGTATTAAGTATTTTTTGTTAGAGGGTTCAAATACTTATTTCACTCAATGAAATACAAATGAGTTTCTATCTTTTATTTAAAGTTATTTTTTTGATTTTCCTTTTGATGTGCTATCTGCCACTGTTAAAATAAACCTACCATTAAAATGATACTGTTCTGAGACTTTTCATTTCTTTGTCATTGGACAAACTTACAAAATCAGCAAGGGGTCAAATAATTATTTCCTCCACTGTATATGCCATGGTAATATTACTACCAAGCGTGGTGGCACGAATGCCGCAAAATTCCCGCATCGCCATGCTGCCACAGCGCTTTTATAAGACACACCGTGGCGGCAGTATTACGCCGATTTGCCAGCACGGTGTGTCTTATGAAAGCGGCTTTTGATTCATGAGAGTTTCTTCTCACTTAATATTGTTGTTGGCTTAAAACTTAAGATGGTCAAAGTGAAACTTTGGCAGCATTTTCACACATTCTCAAAACTAGGGGTGAGCCGAATGCTCGTTTCAGACGAGTATCCGGTACGGATAATGCATTTTTGACGAGTCCGAGCCGAATCCGAATAAAACGCATCATTATTCGTGATCGTGCTGAAGGAAATCATCAACTGACTGTGTTCACGTTCTGTGAGTGGCCAGTCACACAGAGCGCCCCACACCCGTCAGATGCGGAGAGGAGGAGGAGGCGGGGAGGGCATTCATCCAGGCACTCATCAGGCCCAAAAGTAACCCGCTCTAGCTCCGCTACCCAGACCTCTCCCGTGCCCCTAACCGCTAGTTCTGCTCGGTCAGAACAGCTGTACGCGCAGACCGCCAGGAGCGGCAGCGGGGAAACTGAGGAAAAACTGCTGGTCTGGCAGCGGTTCTTCCCGGTGTGAGGGTAGGAGCAGACGGAAAGTCCGCTTAGAGGTTTCAGTCCTGACAGCCAGGACGCGTTCTCCCAGTGAGTGAGTAGTTCGGCGAGGAAGAGAAGGAGAACACTCTGGTGACCCGATCGTTTCCCGGTGGACCAGCGACAGTCCAGACTTTAATTCATACTTTGATCTGCCTGGTCCATAAAACCAGTAGATCAGTGGGTCCGCTGACAATGGGTCGAATCAGCATCTTTTCGCTTCCTGCGTGATGATGCGCATTTGGCAAAAAAAGTCTGCGTAAAACCGGTCTGAGAGACCCATTAGCTGAAGGACGAAGGTCCCGTTATCTGTCACCTGTCACGCGTCAGGTGAACTCAGCCGTGCTTGCGCGCCTGTCATTCATAAAGTGAATAGGAGCGCGCCGTGTTTCCCAGCTGCGTGACTGACAGCTCATTCAACAGATCATCAACACTAAAACACATTCTGTCAGTGACTTTATCAGATTCGTCTTTACAGTTGTTTTCAGAGACTCACATTAATTCTAATGTTTAAAAAGACCCACAAGTACTTTAACTAAAACATGATGAAAGAGTCCTGCATGCAGTAACATGGATAATAAAACAAACAGGAGAGAAATAAAGTCATTTTAAGGCTGATTTAATCCATTACAGATAAACTGGATGCTACAATCACTTTTTGACAGGTGAAAAAAAATCAGTTTGAAGTGATTTGATGTGGTAAAAAAAAAAAGATAGTTAATCAGGTCATCTGTAAACTAAATCTAATCCTTTGGTGACCAGATGAGAAAGTTTCTACAATAAAACTATTAAAACTGAGTGAGACTTAGTAAACAGCTGTAGTCCTGACAGATCAATATGTTTTAGTGTTAAAAATGTTTGATTGGACCAAATTCAACCTGCTACCTTTATCAGACATCAATGAGCTCATATTCCATCTGGTCTGGTGAATGTTGGGGGGTTTGTGACTCTGGTCTGCAGGTTCTGACAGGTGTTAGGATTTTATGTTAGGCTGGTAACTAGCCCCCCCACCCCATGGTGTGCCTAGTGATTTTTTTCAATAACAACGTGTACCTTGGCTCAAAAAAGGCTGAAAAACACTGCCTTTAATATTGTGATCAAAAACATTGAATCTTAATTCTGAGGCTGCTCTGTAAATAGTTTTCAAATCAACAATACATATAGCTAAATCTGATCAATCATATCAATTTCAGACTTAAAATAATGTACAGATTTCGGCCACACCCAATTCACGGCAAATTATGTCACTTCCGGTTCATGTCCCACCCACTTTCCGTTTAGGCCCCGCCCACTCCTAGTACAGATACAGATAAATTAGGTAGTTGAACAGATACAGATAATGCGGTACTCGCTCATCCCTACTCAAAACCGTATGCTAATCAATGTTAATTATGAAAATGTGTATGAAAAATAAACGGTGGAAAACACTGACTGTTTCCGGAGGAACTTGCACTTCTCAATGTGAAGGGGCATATTCTGGTGGGCGAGCCAATCCTGGTAGTCAGAACAACAACAAAAAAGTATGAGAGCAGCTTCATCACCTTAGATAAATCTACTGCAATCCTTTAAAATTATTTAAACAGAAATAGTTGAATAAACTTTACAAAAATATTCAGTTTTTCCCACACTGTTAGGAATAGGGGTGCAACGGACCATCATCGATCCGTGATCCGTACGGTTCACCCTCTACGGTTCGGAATCGGAATGCATGTGTTCCGCGGTTCATGCAGCGCTCGTGCGTCACTAAATCACCCCCGACATTCTGTGCTTGCGCGCTCTGAATCTGCAGATAATTCTTCTCTGAGAAAGGCGTTCATTTTGCCATCACGTAGAGGTTCAGTGTGTTGGACTCAGCCGTTTTAGTATACCAGAACGAAGGATCACTGATCAATATCTGATCTAGTCTCTGTTGCGCGCACGCAGAACCGCCGATTCCTCAGTCTCTGACAGCATCTCTGATAGACAAACAAGACTCATCTATTTCTGTCTATGATAACGTGGTATGTTGGGCTATACAAGCTAATGGAACATTAAAATTACGGTATAACCGGAGTTCAGGCAGGAGTCACAGAGCAGCGCCTCGCCCCTCCGCTCACCCACTTAGCTGTGAATGCAGGGAGCGACTAGTTTCACAGAAACCAGGTCTGTGACCCCTGAGAGGTGCATATGAGTCTATCTCCCCGATTAATTTGTTTTAATATGATTCAAATTTGTATTGAAGCATCAGATTGACATCTTGACTTAAATGTTGTTTGTTTTTAATGATTGAGAAGAAAAATGTTGCTCAGTGTTTTAGAAAATAAAAAGAGCAACGTTTTTTGTCTTTTCTTTTTCTTTCAGCTGATCCGAAAGATGATCCGATCCATGACTCAAATCCGTGAAACGATCCGATCCGTGAGCTTTCTGATCCGTTGCACCCCTAGTTAGGAAGCTGTTGTATGGCAAACATCATTTTATATCAAATGTATAAATTTATGTAATCAAAACCCAGTACCTTACTAATTACATCTGACACACAAGCATTAAAAATGTAAAAAAATCTTTATGACGAAAACAGCAAACACATAAGAGATTCTGTTGGGAACAGACAAAAGAACAACGGTATAAGTGATGTCTCCATCTTCACTTTTGTGCACCCTCGACATTTCCTGGGGTTTTGGTGGCGGCAATCCAAGCAGATTCGATCAGGACACAAAAACGGACAATCTAAGACAACTAGACAGTTAAGACAGAGGAGAGATAGAAGAGAAGAACAGGAAGCTGGTGTTTTGTTTCTGAGGTGCCAAACAGTGAAATGGGATGTTCTAAAGGCAGGAAAATCTACATATGTTCCACCATAGGACACAAAAACCTATTTCAATCCTATAACACAATTACGAAACAACCGTTTCACACAACAAAATCTAATTAGAATTTTAAAAAATGGAAACTTTTAAACAAAAAATTATAGTAAAGAAGTTTAGAAAGCCACACAGTTATATGATGAAAATAAATCTAAATAAGGCACACAGAGTATGTATTTGCCCACTTACCAGTAGGGAATCACATTTTAGGTAACACATTGCGCAGTAATGTGGAAACGCCACCGGCGTGGCTGCAGCATAGTCATTCATCATGCCCAGGGGTGGGAGCCCCTTGCGGATATCCGCATCAGAAAAAATTCTTATGGCAGGTGGCGGAATAGAATACATTATGTTCTTGTTTGGTTGAGAGGGAAATAGAGGTGGGGGAACATTGGTGGGTTTTGGGGTAAATTGGAGTGAAGAAACTGGTGGTGGAACAGCAGGAAAGTATTGAGGCTGCAAAGTTTGAGCCATTTGCCATGTTTGCTGTTGCTTTAGCTGCTGCTCTGTTAGCTGTGGTAGAGCCTGCTGGGTTGGCTGTTGCTGCAACTTCTGCTGCAGTTGACTTTGCGCCAACAGTTGTTGGTTAAACGTCTGCTGGAGTTGAGCCTTCAGCGTCAGTTGTTGCTGCTGCAAATTCTGCTGCAGCTGAATCAGTAGAGGTTGTTGTACTTGCTGTTGTAGTTGAGTCCGTTGCTTTGTTGGATCCATTGCTTGGTTGCCTTGTTGAGTTGTTTGCTTTTGTTCTTGATTTGCATGCTGCTGTTTTTCCTGCTGCTTAGCAACATCAGAAAGATGTTTTTGAGTTTCATTCTGGGCAGAAGTTTGGCCATAACTTTGGTTATAACGATTAATGCCAAGGACACCTTTGTTAGATTTTTCTTCGTGGCTTTGATCAGATGGTACGGAAACTTGGGAACCTTGTTTTGAAAAATCAAACGGAATGAAGGTCTTTTTTGGAGTCTGGCTCAGTTGGTTCTGCTGCTGTATGGCTGGATCACTGACCGGAGGAACCACAGAGCTCTTGACTGAGCTGGAGCAGGTAGCTGAACCCAACTGGTTATGTGAGGAAACCACAGCATTGCCCTTCTCTGATGTACCTTGTTGCTGTGGTTCTTTGTAACTACAGCTGCCTGGAGTGTCAAACTGAAACATCTTTCTACTCCCATCACTGGTGACTCTGCTGCTCTTTCCAGCTTCGTTTCCAGCCAAAGTATACTTCATAGTATGTCCATACTCAATGACTTTACTTACTTTAACTGTGTTTGATGGCTTACCGCTCAGGTGCATCCCTGACTCTTTAGAGCTTCTCAAACTGTCCCTCCCACTAAAACTTAGGGCGGGTTGGGGGTCAGGGTGAGGCTGTGTTGTTGCAGCAGCTCTATTCATTTTCTCAAGATGAATCTGCTTTAAGATGAGAGGCAGATTTCCAGAGTTGATGTGATCATCAGGGTATGAGAGGAGATGGTGTAGGTCATCTTTTTCAAGTCCAAACCGCTTTAGGATGTCAGCTGCCAGGTCTAGAGAACCCTGGGGACGAGAGGACTCACCAGAATGCACTGGTTTGTCTGGCCCCTTATTATCATAACTGCTTAAACCACCAACGGACTGTCTATCATGATGTCTTTCAGTGGATTCAAACACGTGACTATCACTGCTGCCACGAAAGTTTGATGAAGCAGATGAATCAACTTCCAAAGACTTATTCTCCATTGGCTTTTTGAACATTTGTAACCAGTTCAAGGTGTTGCTGCCACTTTCAACATTAGATGTTTGAGGCCTGTTTGCGCTTGGATAAGATGACACCGCTGTGCTTGTAGAAGGACAAAACTCGTCTCTCTGAGCGCTGGTGAACTGGGAACCATGGCTTAAGGTCTGATGTTTCACCTCCTCTCTTGCTTTGCTAGCATACAAGTCTACAGACGCAGCCATGTTCATTTCTGATGGAACCGTCCACTGTTCGGGCCGGTAAGTCACTGGTGGATTTAGGTATTGTGGGACTGGTCTTCCAGAGTAGTTGGGAGTTGTAGATGAAGCTGCAAAAGAGCTGATATCAGAACCAGGTCCAACGTGATGTGGGGCTCTCCCTGATTGTCCTGGGAGTCCATACTGGTTCTGGGGGTAATTCTGATTTCCTGAAGCGTAGGGATTGTTCCAGGGATTAGACATGACTTGAACAATTAACTGAAGTTAAAAAGATCAGGTTATCCCACAACAGGGGGAAATTCTGTCTTAGGGACCAGTTAAACAGTTTGAAAGGGTTTGTCGTCAAGGTTGTCGCTTGACACCAACGTTGGAATCATTGCTCATCAGTGTCTATCTTTGCACATAGAACGTCTTCACTTAATCACTGATATGGGGGTAGCAGGCCTCAAGCAGATGGGAAAAAAACAATCCAACAGCAACAAAAGCAGAAAGAGTAAACAAGGAAGCAAATTGTGAGTGGGAAAGCCTCTTCAACAGGTAAAATCCATCATCTGGAAGGCCCTGGTCCTCTTTCCATCAATTTCACATCCGGGTCTTCACTAGTAAGAGAGAACAAAACGTAAAACATCACAGGATTTATCAGAGAAGAGAAACAGGCTGGACACCACACATGGAAAACCATAAGGCTTCATATCGGATAAATGCTATTTCAGTTATAAAACATCACATTTATTCAAATTAGTCAAAAAAGCATGAAAACAGACAACATAATAACTTTCAGACCAACTCTAAACTGCATTTTATTGAATAAAAGGGAAAAATTGTATCACAAAATATAAGAAAAATGGCTAAACGAAAACAAAAGGCAGCCTGGCCGGGACTGGGGATCCAGTTCAGACTCACTTCAGGTCTTTTCACGATGCTACAGGGATCCAGATGATGCAGGACACCAGTATGCCAATGGGTGACGCAGGACACAGTACACCAATGGGTGATGCAGGACACCAGTATGCCAATGGGTGACGCAGCACACCAGTGCGCCAATGAGTGATGCAGGACACCAGTACACCACTGGATGGCGCAGTACACCAATACACCACTGGATGGCGCAGGACACCAGTACACCACTGGATGGCGCAGGACACCAGTACACCACTGGATGACGCTGAACTTCAGTCTGAAAAAAGGTGATGAACACTCTGCTTTAACAGGCTTCTGCGATTTAAAATGGCACCAAACCAATTTAAGATATATTTTTAAACGCGACTTTGCAGATATAAAACCTTGCTAATCCTAAACCAAATGAACAGCTTGCTTAGCTGGCAGTTCAACCCAAAGACCATCACTGACGTGTCAAGGAGTTATTCTTACCGTTTTTACGGCAGGAAATATCAGGTGTAAATGAACAACTACATAAATGGTGTTGTGTTTATTCGGGATGCACCGAAATGAAAATTCTTGGCCGAAACCAAAAACCAAAAATGAGGAAACCCAGGCTGAAAACCAAAACACCAAAATAAAGGATTATTTCAATTATTAGAACTATAGCATTTATGGCTACAATGTGAAAAAAATCCATTTTAAAAAATCACTAAAATTAAGACATTGCAATAAATCAATTACAAAACTATGAAAACAATGGTGAGAGGAGGGAAAATACTGTCTGTAACTTGGAGAAGCCCCTGTCTGACAATGTGACAGCAGCAGCAGCCCCGACAGGGAGGAAAAAAAAAAAAACACTCTGGTTCGGGTCCGATTTGGGTCCACTCAGGGCTAGACTGGGACAGAAAAACATTGTGGCAGCTCAACATAATCTTACAGGTGATGTTCAAATTCTGTTCGGGGGCTTGAGAGCTACAAGCCTGTCACTCGGAGTTGCACACTGTTCCAGCGCTCTGCAGCGGGAAGAGAAATGAGCCGCTGTGCAGATGACTTGTTGTGGTCTGGATCAGCTCAAAATCACGAGCAGAGACAGTGAAATAAGTCAACACCACAGACATGCTGTCTCTTAGCCTTTTCTCGTTTGCTGGCTGCGCTATTTGCTCGTGACGTCATGTGTTTCGGCTGTGTGTTGTTTTTGTGATTTGGGTGTTTTGCTCAAAAACCAAAAATACTTTGGGTCACTTTCGGACGAAAATTTTCAGTGGCGGAATTTTTGGTGCATCCCTAGTGTTCATCTTTTAGAGCTTTGCAGGTGGTCTCCAATACAGCATTTACCAAAGAAACAGTCATCTCCACAGCAAACCTTCAGAAATCCTCTGACAATACATTAAAATAAATACACAAGCATAAAATGGAACAACAACATTAACCAATTCTGACGTCTAAACACCTCTCCAACCACAGGCAGAGTCTCAGTTCCTGGATTTATGATTTTAGGACTTTAGCATCCTTTCAAAGTTGAGGCAGAACACTGCCTATTCTGAGCTTGGTTTCTTCTTGTTCCTTTCAACTGCCACCATTCAAGTTGTGCTGTTTAGAATGGTGTGTGTGTGTGTGTGTGTGTGTGTGTGTGTGTGTGTGTGTGTGTGTGTGTGTGTGTGTGTGTGTATATATATAAAATAAGTCAAGTCAAATGATTTCCCTTATAATAATTGGCATTTTATTTTAAATCTACTATTAACTTCTGATCTAATTATATCAAGTGAATCAAATTTGGTGCATACAACTTTGAGATGACTTTAGTTGTGTGAACTGTCCATCCATTCATCTTCTGAACCGCTTAATCCGAGAGCTGGTGTCTATCTCAGTCATGGGGCAAGAGGCGGGGGACATCCTGGACAGGTCGCCAGTCCATCACAGGGCCACAGAGACAAACAAGACTCACAGTCACACTCACACCTAGGGAAAATTTAGAGTCACCAATCAACCTCACATGCATGTCTCTGGACTGCTGGAGGAAAACAGAATATGTGGTGCATGCTTGCATGGGGAGAACATGCATTGTTGAAAGCCTCAAAATCACCAACACATCACAATATGAGGCAACAGCTACCTACCTGTCAAACTGAAGATAAGAACACCTCTATCACTCTTTAAAATTAATTCATTATTGCACAATAAATTTGTCATTCTGATTTCATTCCAACAACATATTATGGTGTAAAAATCATGAAACACAACAATAGATTTAAACTTTTGAAGTCCTACTGGACAAGAAGTGAGACAAACATTAAGAATTCTGAGCTGTTCACATCTACTTCTGGTTTTAAGGTAGCAAAGCACCTTGAGTTATTATGTGAAGACAATAGCACAAAAAACTGATACAATGTTTTTAAAAATTACAGGGTATCCGCGGGTCCTTAAAAAGCCTTAAAAGGTCGTAAATGTGATTTTCCAAAATTAAGGCCTTAAATATCATTAAAAATGATAAATAATCCTTAAATTCAGTGTCCAAAGGTCTTAGATTTCTAGAGCCCCTATGATTTCTGGGTTACAAAGATCAGAAACTCAGCAGCACATTGGGCCACAAGGGTCTAGAAGGGTCTAGGTCACTTAATCTCGTTAATTCAGTTAAACAGAGCTTATTTTTATTTTGTAAAAGTTATCTCGTTAATTCAGGAATAAAATAAGCTTTTAAAAAATTATTTCCAGGTGAATGCAATTCGCTTCCGTAAGATATAATGCAGATCAATTACCTTGATGTTTATTTTTTTGCACTTTCAGTTCCAATATAGGTTTAGTAGTCAGAACTATTTGTAAGGTGGTCACATCCCCTTTCCCATTCCGTGAATGAAAGGTCTTAAGTTTGATCAAAGTGGCCTTAAAACAGGTCTTAGAAAGTCTTAAATTTGGTTTCCTTAAACCTGCAGAAACCCTGAATTATCTAAAAAAATACATTTCAATTTGATCACTTTAACAAATGCATAAATCACACCATCTTACATCAATTGCAGAGATAGTTCTAACATTATTCAAAAATAATTTTCTGTCCATTTTTATAACGTAACAAAAAATATATATATATATTTTTTTTAGATTTTATGACGCAACTTTACTTATCTTACATTTTTAAACAACAAAGGGGACTACCAAGTAAATGAACCCTCGCAAAATTGTTCATTTATATTAAAGGTACATTTACTAAAACTCTCCTCCGATAAGCTTCTAAAATTATTATCTGATCATCGCTAAAATGAAATGTCTTGTTGCTGAAGGTGTGCTCAGCACCCAAAAGCCAGCTCGTTTGGAGGTCAGAAAAACGTATTTTGGGAATCAGCCACACGCTCAAGACCAATATGAGAACTTGGAACCCCACGTTAACAACAAAATACAGACATTTTTCTATAAACAGCAGTTATGACTTTATTGAATCTAACCGATTTCCATTAGCTTTGCAAATCGTGCTAATGGCAAACTTTAGCCTGTCGTCCACAACATGGTTATAAAACGGCAGGCATCAACAAATGTTAGCAAAAGGCGTCGATGATAGTTTTATAAATCGTTTTAATTATGTATGTGTATATACTTACTGTTTTCTTTAAGCTTTTTTAAAGATTTTCGGAGTAGTCCACTGATTGTACTTTCCGTCGACATTGTTTCGAAACAAACGGAGGCGTTAGCGCCGCCTGCTGACGTGGAGGTGCAACAGCGAAGTCCTGAAAACCATAAAACCTAATATTCAAATGTCTGAAGCCTTTACGATTCAAATGGCTATTTTTAGATTTATTCAACTAAATATAGTTATTTCCGCTCTAATTAAAGATAATATGTTTTAAATATTTAATACAAAATATTTTTAAATTAGAAAATTACTATTTTTTGTTCTGATATATTCAGATATATTTCAGTCCAAATCAGTCAAATAGTTCACTGCAAACATGTTTTAGTAAAAGCAAGAAATGTATTTATGTAACTAAAACAACAAGCAGCTTTGTCTTTAATTTTTTTTATTTTTTTGTTACCCTCTTCCCTGATTTTTCAATGAAACCCAACCCGTATCTTTAGTGTAATTTTTGCTGCATAAATTCCATGCTGGCGTTACAAAATGTTCTAAACTATCAATTTATCTAACCAATTTAAATAAAAACATTACTCAACCTCAAGTCATTCTGTGTGACTGTGAGTGTGAACGGGTGAATGACTGATTGTGTTGTACAGTGCTTTGGGGAGTGTTCAACACTCTAGAAAGCGCTCTATAAACACAAACCATTTACCATTCTCAGTCGAGGAGCCACCCCTGGTATAGGCTACAGAATTTTGTTTCAATAGCCACTCTGGCTGTGGTATACCAAGCACATCATGTTAATCTCCCACCTTGTATCCAAAGGATGCTCGAGCACAGAGAAGGTGGATACAGAACTAGAATATTCAAAACAAAGAAAATTAGAACTAATAAAAAAAGTAGATGTGTCTCAGTGAGAGGTGTGAGGTTATGGAACAGTCTTGCTGATGGTTTAAAAAACTCCATCTTGCTAAAAACATTCAAAAGGAGGTTTAAATTTATTTCCTTCGGAAATTACCATGCACAGAAAAATTTATCATGATCATTTGATAGTTCTATCATTTCTTTTTCTGTTTTGTTAAAGATGAAAAATGTTTCAGCTGTATTGTCACAAACTGTAGCTTTCAAGACAGTGGTAAACAGGTTGTGATTGTGATGGGAAGGCTTTAATAAGTTATACTTCAGCCTAACCCTTTCAGTTAATAACATTATGTAAATGTATTTTTATTTATCTATATGAGGAAGTGGGAATTGTCTGTGATAATCTTGGTTTATCTTTTTAAGTTGTTGTTAGCTCTTTTTTTTCCTTCCCCACTCTGTTTTTGTTTTATGTGATGTTATGACTGAATAAAATAATAATAATAGCATTTATTGATGTCTTCTTACTTACTTCAAAATCAAATTGCATTTGTTAAATGTTTTCATTTCATCTCCAATTGTAATTGTTTTCAATCTGGTTGACAGGGCTGAAAACATTTTTATTTAGTCTGAACTACAAGATTCTATAACATAAACCTTTACAAAAACTTCCCACCATGTGTGTTTTAGACTTACTCACATAAATAAACAAGTCTTTTTTTTCCCCAAAGCTGTCACAGAAATTAATTTCAGTTTATGTTTGCCTAGGCCGCTATAGAGGACAGAAGATTCCTCGCTCCTCCTCCTGCAGATACAACGCTGCTCAGCTAGTGTTTGGGTTTCTATCCTTAGGATGAACCGAAGATGCTCTTATTTGCAATGGTTGACACATTTTTTAGGTGTCGTTACTCCTGATTTTACAATATTAAACATAACTTGCTTCTATGACCCCTTCCTATGTTTTTTTAACTATAAAACAGACATAAATGCTCCAGATTCCAATAAAAAGAGTGTAATGTGGCCATCTACCAATAGAATTTCATTACAACCTACATATGGAAACAAAGCCATTCTGTTGTCTGCCTCCTTCCTCCTGTAGCGTGACCTTTGACCCTAAATTTCCCAACCACACAGGAACTGTTCCAGTCATGTTCCTAACTGGTTCAGTTGAGAACTTTTGTTTTTAAAAAGTGTGTTTTTATTAAACATGGCCGAACGATCAACATGAGGTTTTGAACTTGGTACTCAGTAAAACTGAGATGTCTCTTATCAGACAAGTCAAAACAATTCAGGAGAAATCTGACTATAAAAGCTTTCAATTTTGAATACGATTTCTTTAAATCCAAGAAATTAGTCAGATTTGATAATTATCCAGCGCTTACAATTACAACTGAAACATGTTTAATAACTTACACGTATTTACAGGTTATTCTCATGTGGAGGCCAATGCTTTATTTCGTAAACTTCGTTGTACAAAGCGACAGATACATCACATTCTGCAGAATGGAAAGTACTCATTTGGGATTTATTTTTCATAAAAAAAACCCCAAAACAATCCTCCCCTTCACCACCAACAGATCAGACGTCAACAGCTCAACATAATAATGTGGTTAAAGAGGAGCAGGTTTCACACAAATCAACAAATAGGAGTTTGATTTACAAAAGAAGTTTTACAAATATTCGTTTTTGGTTCTCCTCTAAAGACCTGAGCTAACAAATATACATATTTTCAGATTTTTGGGAAATCTAAAACTTTGGAATATACAAAAAAATATCAGTAGCAAAGAGTTCCTAAATGTTTTTAACCGTTATTTGTCTTTTATTTCCCCTTTTTCAAGTATTTCTTTCATAAGCAATAAAGATCCCCTATGAGCATCCTGGATTCAGAGCCCACATAAAAATCTGTCTCCAGGAAAAAGTTCACGTTTTTAATTTTAGGAGAGCAGACAGGATTTTGGGAGGCGTGACCTCACCAGTTGTAGTTTTAAGGACACGTTAAAACACCAGATCAAACAGTTCCAGTCAACTTTAGAGAGAGTCAGATCCCTGAGAGTTTCGAGTCTTCATTTTTGAAGGTTTGACTTGCTCTGCTGCTCTCTGGTAATGTTTCTGAAAAGCAAAGAAGATCAATGAGAAATCACGCGTGTATTTGTGTAGTTTCGTTTGTTTATCAGTATTTACCTGGACGTTGTTGTAATGCGTTTTGCTGCTGCAGTGCCGGTCCTCCTCGGCGTCCTCGCACACGTAGAAAACGGAGCAGAGAAGACAGAAATATCCCATTTTAGGGACGACAAACTCCTTTCCTGAAGAGCAGCACGAAATTAAACATTCAAACTGAAGTCAGTGGATCGTGTGTGAATGTTTCTCACCGTAGGAGCTGTTGGGGTCGTACGGCTGCAGTCTGGAGCTGACAGGAGAAGACTGTCCAGTTCGCTTTGCTTCAGGGCCAACAAGTCCCTTCCTTCGTTTACCTTCAACTGAGGATGAACAAAAACATTAAAGTTCAGAAATTAAAATAACATTTTTTTCCAAACAAAAATTTTAAAAGATTCAGGCTCATGGCAGCAATTAAACATTCAATATCCTATTAGGGAGTAAGGATTTTTATGCTTTAGTCTTCCTGAACCAGACAGCTTTGTTTCACTGAATTTAAGACTGAAATCCAATAACTTTATGTGGAATTGATGAGGACTGTATGTTACAATAACAGAATCGGATTATACTGAATTGGACTGAATTAAAACTGGAATGAATTCAAATGCAAAATATTGGTTCTGAATTTGATGAAGTAACAACCAATTGAAGCTGGATTGAACTAAAAAAATTAACTAAATTAAACTGAAACAGGATTCATTAGGACTGAATTATATTTGATTTTTAATCAGATTGTAAATGAATAAACTAAATGGAACACAAGTGCATTAAATGAAATTGTGTGTTTGGATGGGATAGAAATGATTTAAACCAACTGAATTGAATAGGGCCGTATGCAATTTGATTAAAATTGAATACAACTGAATTGAATTGGTCAGGATTTTGATTGTTATCTGTTGAATTTGAGTTTAGATTTTATTTAAAAATTAAACTGGGTTTTATTAAATAGTAAAATAAATTGGACTGAATAAAACATATTTGTTAGATTAGATTTTTAGTCAGATTTTAACAGTTTGAATTGAACCAAATTGAACTGGACTGCATTAAAGTGGTGTGGAATTTAAACCTATTGAATTGAATTGGACTGCATATAGCTGAATTAGAATACATTATAACTGTATCGGTCTGATTTATACATTTTATTGCAAACTTGGATTGGATTATGATGAGGTCATACGAAATGTATTGACTTGTATTGAATAGAAACATAAATTGGACTGAACTGGACTGTATTTAACATGATCAACTGCACAAAAGAATTGATCTTCAATCAGACTGTAATTGATAACAATAACCGATTTAAATTCAGTTAAACTATATAGAATATAAATAAACTGAATTGGACTGTTTGCATTTGAACTGGACCAATTGAATTGGTCATTTTAATTAAAAAAAAGAAAAGAGTGACACTTAAGTAAACTAAACTCAAATTATTTGTAGCTGAAAACTACAAATTTAAATTTTTTTTCATTTGACCAAACACTACAATACCCATAATCCTCAGCTTCCTTGCACATACTGAAACAGTCAATTACAATGATAACAGACCTGTAATATCGTCACATTTACATTCAGCTCCTCGTTTGTCCAAATCGTCTCCCTCGGGTTTGTTTAGAGTCGATAGGCTCTAAAAGCAAACACACAAGGCGTTATTATGCACAAACCTCCCCAAAGACAGAAAACATGCATTTGTTTGTTCACCTCTTTAGACTTTGAGGAGTCATTATTTTCACTCTCCTCTTCCTTTATTACAATTTCACTACTTGATGTTGCTCCCTCTACTGGACCAGATTCTTCAGCTAACTGCTGGAAACTCTCATCATCCATCACCTCTACAGCCGTGGAGCAACACATCGCCTCTCCTTCATCCTCTTCTTCTGCGTCTTTTCTCATTTCTCCTGTACAGCTGTCCTTTTCTTGTTGCTCAGATTTTTCACACATTTTGTCCTGTTTAGCTGGTGTATTAGATGTTCTGCTCCTCGTGGTGGATTCATCGGCCGCTCCTTTAACCTCGTCAGGCTCCAACTCTTCCTGTTCGTTTACAGAGTCAGTTACTTGTTCTGTATTTACCTTTTCTTGAATCAGTCCAACATCACTTTTTGAAAAATCCTTACTGGAAATTTCAGAAATTTCACTGCAACCTTCAGTTTCAGTTTGACTATTAAATGAATCCAATATTTCAAAGTAATCTGGTAGAAGGAAAGATGCATCCATTCCTCCGCTCTGCTCTCTGTGGTCTTCTTGAAGTTTCTGCCCTTGTTCCAGTCCATCTGAATGGGTTTCAGTGTTATCTGCTGGTTGATCCATTTCTGGAGTTTTAATCGTTTCTGCAACAGCGCCCCCTGTTGTGGAGTTCAGTTCAAGATCTGAGATGGAGCCATTACACGTTTTATGGATGGTCATCAAACTGGAATTCAAAGCACAAAT
>SSNR01000133.1:1170016-1251616 GCA_006937965.1 Callopanchax toddi
ATGCTTTTTTATGAAGCACTTTGTGATTTGTTTCTGTGAAAGGTGCTATATAAATAAAATGTACTTACTTCATTTAAATAAAAATATTTCAAAATAAAGCTAATAAAACCAGATCTAAAAAGAAACTCCTCCTCACCCGTCTCTGCAGCGGCAGGACGATCACATGAAAGAACAAGGAGTCGAGATCATTCTGAGGGAAATAAGGCAACAACAACCCGGCGATCTCCTCGTACTGCCACTGTGTTCCACGGAAACCAGTCAGCATGATGGTGGAGAACGCAGAGCCCAGAGGGCCAGCTTTCTACAGTAAAGGAAAACATTAACAGAAAACCCTGCACTCATTAAAACAGCCTCATAATCATTTAATCAGAGGACACTGAAAGGTTACAGTACAGACTAAATGGGGACTAACAAATAGATGTTTGAAAAACATAGTAGCTAAAAAAAAACAAAACACGTAGACAAGTTTATTCACCTCAATGTCACCTACTTCCTTCACTGTCAGAAAATCTAGAAGACAACAAAATACAGTCACAGTCACTGATAGTAAACGTGATATATTTACTTTGAAATGTAGTTTTTGTAAATCATCTTACCGGGGATGTTGAACCACGGAGACGCAGTGGGAAACATGTAGGGACAGGTCGCCATCGTGACCCAGAAAGCTGGAAAGGAGCCCTGTGGAACGCCACATTTTGCAATCGGGATCTTTGACCCAGCAATAATATCTCTGGTGTCTGGCAGAGCTTCGGCTGCCATTTCTGGTGCTAAAATCAACAACAAAAAGCTTTAATAAAAAACAATTGTTTGTTTTTATTTGTCACTTAATGTCATCCAGTTAACTCTGGTTTACTGAATATTTGATTACGTTTAATAGTAATAATTCCACAATATTTAGGTATTCAGTTATTGTTTTGATAATAAAATACTCAAAAAACGTTTTCTGGAAGTAAGTTAAAACTCCAAAATAAATGTAAAAAATACATCTAAACTGAATCATTTACACAATTTCTGATAATCTACAAAAACTACCAGACAAACACAAAGAACCAAGTCAATAAACATAAACTGATATATGCAAGTTTTTTAACACTTACGGCCACTATGAGGTTCTGAGTACTATTTTACAACAAACATTGAAAATGCATCACATCATTTATTCGTTTATAGTTATAAATACAAACACTTTTACTACTTTACTATTTTTTGAATATAAATTACACATCATCATAATAATGATTATATTACAGGCTGCTCAGCATGTCTATAGAAAAACCTGAACTCTCTCAGTCAACTGATTAACTGCAGGTGGTAACCCTCTAAAACGGTGTATTTCCAGTGTATATTTTCTGTGTAATTTTTAATTTTACTAAACGGAGACTCACATTGAGCTGTTACATGACCCTCTGGTAACTTCATCCGTTTGACTTTATTGGTGCGGCCTCGATTCAGGAGGCTGTACCAAACTCCGATCCGATCAGCGTCTCTAACGGAGTCAAACTCAATGAAAACCTGAAACACGCACAAAGAGGATGATGAGTCTACTTATCAACATGACTTTAAAGACTCAAGTGTGTGTGTGTGTTTTTACCTTGTTGAGCAGAGGCATGAAGTTTCTCACACAACAGATTTTCCTCAGGGCTTCTCTGAGGTGTCTGGTTTCACTAGCTGAGATGTTTGTAATGTAGACTATGTTAGCTTCATCAGTTACTTCCTATTTCAAGAACAGTGAGTGAAATTGAAAATCAACAAACTTATTTTGCATCACAGCTGATTGTTTCCAGATTATCATTTGAAGGAATCTTGAAGTTAAGGAGTTTAGAGTAGGGATGTCCTAATCAAGATTTTGTCTTATAACAACAACAACAATAACAATAATAATGCATTGGATTTATATAGTGTCTTATTAGGACACTCAAAGAACTTCACAGAAGTTGCATTATTCATTCACAGGCTCATTCACACTGGTGGTGGTAAACTACGTACCACTGAGCTACTGCCTCCCCCAAATAATAATAATGAAATAAATGATAAATGGCTTGTATTTATAGAGCGCTTTCTACAGTGCAGAACACCCCAAAGCGCTGTACAACACAATCAGTCACTCACCCATTCACGCTCACATTCACACGCTAATTCACACAATAAGTAAAATGTCTACAAATAAGTATTTTTTAAACTTTCTTAGAAATCCATTTTTGCAGTGTGTGGTTCTTTCCTCCAGTCCAGAAAACAACAACAGTAATTGCGAGCCTATACTTTAGATTGGGAAAATTCAAAATTTAAAATTTAAAGCTTTATGATTAATGAATGTGTGTGTAGTACTTACAGAGTGCATTTGTTGCATCAGACCACAGTAAAATGCAAACTGAAACACAGAGTATGCATTGTTATAAATCACTATAACCAGCTAATATTAGCACACTTCACATTAATTTTCTTTGATGATGCATCTGTAAATATAATAATTTTTCTCTGGAAATGAAAAATCTATTATTCAAAATGTATGTAAAAAAAAAACAAAACAAAAACAAGCCTAGATCTAAACATATTTAACGTTCACATAGATATTCAGACTAATAATTTTTTTCTTCTGCCCTAAAGAGAAAATATTTTGGCTCCTATCATAATAACAGAGGGACTTTTTTAAAAATTGAATGTGTTTTATAATAAAATACAGTATTGTGTGCATGCTTACTGGTGTCATGTCACTTGTTCTCTTTAAAGCCTGAAAACTGAGTTTGGACCCTCTGAAAATAATACCGTCCAGTGATGAGCTGATGGCAGCCTCTAGCTCTTTTATACTCGGCATTAAAGCAACAGCCTGAAAGAAAAAATAAATCAAGAAAAAGACATTTATTACAGCAATTATCAGATTTATGACAATCTTATGAACGCCAACATCTTCAGATGTAGGCTGAACTAAAACATATATATGAATATATAATTAAAGAACCAAAATGCAGGTTTTATAAACGATCACCAACCATTCGTTTCTGAGGGATCACGTAGATGTTCTCGTCATGTTTAAATCCAAACGGGCTGAGCAGATCCGCTATTTCACCCTCTGTGTAGAAGTCACTGTAAAACTCTGGAAGGTTGGTGATTAGCAGGTTCTTTGTCTTTAAAAACAGGACAGAAAGGAAGTTAGGTTCAGAGCTGGAATTATTTAGAGGTCCAATTAATTTTATGCAGGATAACATGCATCATATTGTGTTTACAGGCCGAAGCCATGTTGTGATGTGGGACTGGTAGGACCTCCAACTCTCCCACACACAATCACATCAAATTACAAACTAAAGCTAAAAATATTAATTTGAACAATTAATATTTGAACATAGAATGACATGGATCAACAAGTGTTGACTGGAAAAAAATATCTGTGGCACCAGCTATTTGTCTGGAGCATCAATATTTATAAATAACTAGACTCAAAGCAAAACAGACACCCCCTAGTGGCTGGTTCAGGACAAGCTTTAAGCCCCGCCCGCTCCATGTAAACAACAGGGGCATTTTTCTTTTGAAAAATTAAAAATACACATCTGATAAGTTTGTTAAATACAAGTTTTGGGGTGTTAACCTTTGCTGCTGTATATTCAAATCCTTTATTCTCATTAGTTTAGCTGTAATTAGTTATTTTATGCTTAAAAATATATACATGAATGTGTGTGGAAGAGTAGGCAGGACTTTCAAATCCAGGTGCCAACTGCCAAGTGCTCCGACTCTGGCTCCAAAACTACACGACAGCACCTATAAACATGCTGTAGAAACCTGAATTTTTAACAACTTTATATACGTCTCTTACTCCAACATACAGCTCATCTAGAACTCATGTTTTCACTCTTGTCTGAAGAGTTAAATCGTGGCGTGATGAGTCAAATGTTACAGCAAATCATTGAATGCAACTTAAAAATTAGTATAAACATGTGAGACAAATCCAAAAAGGTTGTGCACATCAGAAAAAACCACATCAGGTGGATTCGGTACCAGTAAGCCCGGCTAGCAGGATCCTTCGCGTCACCACCTTCAGCTTGACTTGTGAGAAATCATTTAAAATAAGTACATGGGGCACCGGGCTATCCAGCAAAGCAGCAAGACTGCCTGCAACCTGTCTCCAGGAAGCCATGACCGAGGGGCACTCCCAAAACATGTTTAAATGTGCTAATTTCATCTAAACCACACAATTTGTAAGTAGGTTCTCTAATAATTTTCATTGCATGTAATTTTCCGATGTATAAAATTATTGTGGATCTGTTAATGGTGGCAAAATTCACTTTTTTAAAGATATTTTAACAGTCATATATCAGTCACAAAGACTTTGTCTGAGACCCAAAAGTGTTAAAATATTTTCACAGTTTTCACTTCCTTATTCTCATTTTTGGGAAATGTGTTTTGAGCTACTTCTAAAACGGGTGGCTTCAAAATCTTTCCCTTGCTGATGTCAAGAAGGGAAAAGACCACTCCTCTCTAGAGGACAGAGCCCACACCCGCCTTAAAAAAAACCACGGGAGATGGTTGCATTAACGAGCACAAAAGTCTGTTTTTACTCCCGTCATCAGACCCTGAAGACCCACCGACGCGCACAGAGAAGAGAGATGGGCGGGGCTAAGAGAAGCTCAGCTCCCCAACTGCCTCGCCCATTTGAAAGGAAAGTTTTACTTCAGGAGGTTGGATGAAGATGAGAACGACAGCTGCACTTAAAGTAAGGGTCAATTTGACCTTTTACATGTTAATGAGATGCAAAAGAAATTATTCAGAGTGGATAGAAAGTGCAGACTATGGGACCTTTAAAGCACTGAATAATGAATTTTACTACTGAAAACATAAAAGGCTTAATCTTAATAATAGGATGACTTTTTAAATGTCTCATATTATGAACTGAAGAACCATAAGATCAGCTAGAATTCACATTTCTGACAGACAACTTAAAATATAATAATAAAAACTTACACTTGGTTGTGAGAGTAAAGATTCAACAGGCCCTGGAAATGAGAGTCAAAGTAAAATCAGTCAGACAGAGAAAGAGATTATACTAATCTAGTAGTGTTTTATCTACATACAGATGTCTTTGGAATCCAGGTACTTTTCCATCTGCTCCCCAACCGTCAAGAAATGTGGATCTGAAGAAAATGATGCTGCGACAGTCCTGTCAAGAGGAAAGCGGATTAAAGCCAACTGAGAGAAGAAAAAAAACAGATAAATTAAGTAAAGATAAATATATTCTAATATACTACCATCTATCAAAGTTTTACTGCACTAGGAAACTAGAAATATTAATTATAATTACCAGATGTCACAGAAATAATAAAAGTAGAGTTTACCTAGTAAACAGTAAGTTAAAGTCAAAACACTATAAACCACGCTAGTATTATCACTTACTTAACAGACTTTTTCTTCTTGACTGAAGAGGTCACAGGGGGCTTTTTAGAAACAGTAGTCTGCAAATTACAATGATTTAAAATCACTTAAATTAATTACTATATGAATAATCTAATGCAAAAAGATCAAATCTAATGTGTTCAATCACGTAAAAAAAAAAAAACATCTAAAAGGCAGTTTGGTATAATAATATAATGTCACTTGTGCTTGTTTACCTAAAGCTATACCTTTATTTAATAAACCAAAAATTAGAGTACAATTTATATTTAGGTTTCTCAAGTCATTTTAAGAGGAAACTCCACAGATTTGATTTCTGGAAACAGAACCAACCTTAAGCTTTGAAGAAGAATTCACTTTCCCCTCCGTTTTCATTGATTTTGTATTCAACTTTGACTCTCCTTGTTTGCATGACAACGATGATGATGATGAGGAGGATAATAAGGAAGATGTTAACTTCATCTTGTCAATCTCAGCCAGTAAAACCGGAGTCAGAGTTTTAACCACCGTCTCAAAGTCAGACTGGCTCGACAGAGACTGGAGGGCTAGAAGAACGAAAACACAACAACCAACATCAGGATGTGTTGGTAATGTGTCGAGGAGAACACTTTGTTTCTAAAGAAAATTGTCTATAAGCAGAAGAAATAACCACAAACATAAAAAGAAAATCGAGTCTTTTTGTAGGAACATTACTTTTTTGGTCTAGCTGGGTTGCTCTCCTGTGTCTTTATAGTACAACAGTCAATATGCTTCAGCTAAAGTAAAATATGTTACTTTCACTATCCTTTAACTGTGTTGGAAGTAAACAATGTTTATTAACCTGATGTTTCCAGCAGTTTCTTCGTCAGTCTCTCTGTGCTGCTCAACTTCCTCCGTTGAGGGGCGGATTTTTCTGTGGACAGTCGTCTCTCATGGCTCCACCGTGGCGCTGTTTGTTTCTCGTCGTTCCTTTTGGGTGAAAATTGATGCTCAAAGCTCCTCCTTGGTGAGGACCATTCCTCATCTCTCCTGTTGAATGAGGATGGTCTCTCATTGCTCCTTGAATGTGACTGATAGTGAGAGGTGGACCGATCATACCACGGAGACCAAGAACGTGACCGAGACCTTACAAAGAAGCAATTAATGACTCAATTAACTATTGATTACTTTAAAAATGAAACATTTCTTACCAGAATTGATAGTTTTATGTCCTAAAATATTATGTGTTGGTACTTTACTTTCTGGACAGACCTGTGAGTGTCTCTGAAGCTGTGTGGTGATCCCGATCGGCTGCTACGTTGATCCCTTCTATCCCTGGAGCCACGGTGGTGGCGAGGTGAGGTAGAGCGTGATCTACTTCTAGATCTGTGCCACTGATCCTGCAAGCCACGATGATGATCTTGGCTGTATGAGCGGCAATAAGAGCTACTACTGTGGCGATGCCAAGCGCTGGAGCAGGAGCTACTTTTTGAGATGTCCCTTCCACTCTCCAGGTCGTGGTAGTGGTGAGGACTACGTGAGCGGGAACAGCTCTCGTGCACAATGCTCTGATGATGATGATGCTGTGAAGTCTGAGAAGTGGAAGGCGAGGGCTCAGCTGTTCTATGCCGTGTACTAGAGAAAAGAACAAGAAAAGCATTTTTGGATAACAGAAAACTTTCAGAAAACAAAAGGACACTATATCCACATCTTATGTGGTTTACATTTTACCTTTGGACAGACTGGATATCACCATCCCACCTTGGATATCTGTGAAAAAACATTTAAGTGTATATTGATTGATTTTTGTGGAATACAGCAACAAAAAAGATAAAGGAGTCACCTTTAACACACCAGCCTTCCAGCAATGTGGATTTAATAACTAGATGGCTCATAACATACCTTTTACTTCAGAAAATGGCTAAGTAGCTCAAGACTGATGCTTTGCAACCTGTACTTCTGTCCAAGTACAAAGCCCCAGTGGGTCCTCCAGTTCACAGGGAAATAAATCTTCAATTAGGGCTGGGCAATATGGAGAAAAATCCTATCACGATAGAATTTTTCATATTGGTCAATAACAATATCACAATAAAGAACAAATCCCTGTTTTGGTTGATCTTAAATGTTCCCTGGTACTATGAAGTGAAATTTGAAGATATCTAAAAGATTCTAAATACCCAAAATACCTCCACACGACTTTAAGGGATGTGGCTCTATTCAAGCCTCTGATTGGTCTAACGCTGAGCAACACCTAATATGATTATCTGGTTTTTTATATCGCCGTTTTATCGACCTGTTCATATTGCTCTATTGAGGAAAAGTTATTTTGAGATAAATATCGTTATTGTTTTATTGCCCAGCCCCATCTTCAATTAAAGTCATTAAAAGAAGAGTTTAATGGAAGACTCACCGTTTCCGGAGGAGTCTGCAGCTCTCGATATGAAAGCTGGTAATCTGGTGAGAGAGCCAATCCTGGTAGAGACATCACCACAAATACACTCACTGACAGACAAAGTTAGGAGCAGCAACAAAAACGATGTATGACTGCCATGACAAGATTCATCAAATCATAAATCAAATAGATATAAAGTTAGTAGTAGTATAGGTACACGTCAGTAGTGGGTGGCAGCACCCCCTCAGGCATTTATCTAATGTTAAGAGCATCATACTGTCATTGTATCCTCTTCTTTGCCAAGTCAACACACAGATCTGGCAGATCAGCACTGGGTTAGCACTAGGGATGGGACGAAATATCGTTTGGCGAAATTTCACGATACAAAACGTGACGAAATGCATCGAGTTGAAAAAAATGGATCGCAAAATAAAGACTAGATGGCACTGCTGCATGATTTGTGTAGTAGCAGTAGTAGGGCAGGCAATTTAGGGTTGGGCATCGAGCAGAATCGGGTGATGTTCATGAAAAAAACGTTATCTGCCAAGACTGAACAACGTATTTCACAGCTGATCACCTGAAATGCAGCCTGCAGACCCTCTGTGCTGTGCAGAGTCACATCTCCATCTCCCCCCCCCCTCCCTGCTGTGTCAAGCTCTCGAGCTCAGCGCCAAAAGTGAAACTAAAAGCATCTGCCGAACTTTTACTCCGTCAGAGTGATGTAAACTTTGCATCCTGATCCTGCAACAAAAACTACCGTGGAAATACCTGAAGAAGCTTGTTAAAATGCATCAACACGGTGAATTTAAAAGGTGTTGGAGGAGTGAGGTGAGTTTTTATGTCTCATGGCGGAAATCAACACACATGGACCAACATTCAGACACATCTACACTCACTCAGCCTAACCGTGAGCCTAACCGTCAGAAAGCTGAACAAATAAACTGTAAAATAAACTGTAAAATAATTAAAGTCCTCCAGATGAGAAGCTGCTGGGTTCAGCCCTCTAGGACCTGATATGGCTGATAAATAAACAAACCTATTATTAGTAATAATAATAATAATAATAATCTTACAACACACAAAGTTGTGAGATTAATATTATTATTTTGCTTTTTCTGAACTATTTAATCTGCTTAGATTTTTAATGTTGTAAATCTGTTTTATTGTTACTGACAGCAGCTAGATTGAAGTTTCAGATTCCCTTTTGACAGAATGCTGCAGCGTGTTGGAGTAGATTCTCTGTCATCCTGGACATGATCATGTTCAGTTTGAATTGAAAACAGCTGGAATTTTCCAGTTATTTTGAAGACTCATCGTCTCCCATTAAAGAGCCTCCTTCAGTTTTAAACCTTGGGTTGAGAGTAGGAGGTTTAGAAGTTGTGGTCAGAAACAAACCTGGGATAACTTAACCTAGGGTTAGAGCAGCAATAAGGGAGTGCTCTGGTTTGTGTTTGGCCTGTTGGACCTTGTGTTTCCCTGTGTGCAACTGAAACAAAAATAAACAAGTTGGTATTATATTTTTCTTGATATCGTATTGTGACATATCGTTTCGTGGCTCTGACATATCGAGGTGCATCATATCGTGAGTTTAAGTGTATCGTCCCATCCCTAGTTAGCACTGATGTCTAAGCTGATCCCACAAGTTTGCCTGGAAAGGGTTATTGACCCTGGATGACTGAGAACCTTCACCAGCTTATTGACCCTTAACATGACACAGGCAGTCCACATGTGTGTCATTTGTGGATGGGCGTTGTCTTGCTGAAAGAGTATACTAGGGCATCGTCTCAGAAGGGGGTAAGACGTGGACTTAGAATGTCACTGATCTAGTATTGCAACATCAAGGTCCCGTGAACAATATGGCTCTCAACGCTATGAAGTCACTGAGGTGCGTCTCTCATACATACACAACTTGTTAACTTAACTTTGTTAACTTGCAGATTTATCCCGTTTCAGTTTCTTTTCCCATGAGAGCTTTCAGTCTGTTGATTCAATAGTGCCTCAAATGATCAAAAGATCATTTGATATTTAACAAACTATTAATAATAAAATGGTGCCAATACAATTCACTCACCTGCACGTGAGCACATTCTTTGTTACACAGACAGCAGGTGTGTGGATAGACTCTTGGTGTAGTCGCTGCGTAGTCCTTAATCATGGATGGTGTAGGCAGACCTTTGGAATGAGTCCCTTTAAATACAGGCCGCTGACTGGAAGGTGAAAAAGGCAAACTATGGATATTAGTTGTGGTTGGGGTGGAACGAACTGGCTCTTTGGAAACGGTTCTCTTAACTACAAGCTGTTGACTGGATGCTGCTTTTGAAGAAAGCTTCCCCATCTTTGCTTTTTGTCGCATATTCATCTGATGATGTTTTCTCTTCTCACCTTTACTTTTTTCTTGAATTTTTCTTTGCTTACTGTTGGAGCTCTTAATAGCTGGATGGCTGAGAAGTCCAAGGCAGATTGTTTTTGTTTTTAAAGACGACAGGCAGCCTGGCTCTGGTTCTTTTAAAGGATAAGGTTTGGAGGCTTTAGACTTGAGAGGTTTTGCGTTTTTGTTTTTCGATTTTAGTTGCCGTTTCATTCCTGGATGAAGCACAGATCTCTTCTTTGAGCTGAGGCTGTTAACAGACTCCGAGGTACTGGTTTTTACTTCTCTTACACTTCCTTGCAGTAGTTTTCCACTTTGACCACTAGGCTTTTGATTGTCTGATATTAATGTATCTCCACTAACACCACAGTCTCTAATGGTCTTTCCAGTCTGATCTTTAACAATAAACTTGTCAGAGTGCCCATAGGCAATCACTCTACTTGGTTTCAGAATGTTTTTTGGCGTGGTGTCCTGGTCCACTGCTGGTCCTTCTGAATCTAAACTCTTCTTTAAAGTCGTACTGGTGGTTGGACGATGTTCAGACGAGTTTCCTGTGGCTCGTTTTTGCGTTTTAATCTGATACAGGATGAGAGGCAGGGAATCGGGAGTGATCTCATTTTCAGGGTAAGCAGCAAGACCCACCAAGTCCTCTTTTTCAAGTCCAAAGTTCTGAAGGATGTCTGTAACTGACTCTGCAGTAAATTTGGGTGTACTAAACACTGACCCGTTTGATGCTGGAACATCATCTAACTGTTCACCAACAACAGATGATCCAGAGGATGAATACAGCTTGGAAGTATCATCCTTTGTGTCACTTCTGCATATCAGAAACTCAAGTCCCTGAGAAGTTGATGAGTAGGAAGTCCTGTCTGTACTGGAAGCAGGAACTTTGTCTCTTTGAGGGTTGAGAGTCCGACTTCCTGTGATGCATTCATTATACAGGGGATGGGACATTGTGACAGCAAATATCTGTTTAAGAAAATCAATGTCCTTGCAGTAGCAGAGGGTATCCAGCGGTTTAGGTCATCGTCTGGAACTTCTTCATTCGCTGATTACGATCTCCATCGTAAGTTACGCATTTAGTGCATCAACCACAAATATCTGGTTTTCCACTAAAAACATAAAGAACAGAGGAGTTAAAATCATTAAATAACAGATAGGAAAAGAGTATACATTACCGGGGAACCACTAGACTGAAAACAAACTCAGTCCATTAATTTAAAAACATCCTACATTACTTACAAATAAAGATGCCATGATCTGATTAATGTTAAAAAGCACAAATAATATTCAAAGCAATACAAATACTTTCAAATAAAAACCTGCTTTTTAAGAGAGAATGGGAATAAATTTAAGGGGGAACTAAATTAAAATATACTGTGCGTCAGGAGGACAACGTATGTGTGGGTACAGGTTCATTTGGCATCTTCACTATAAAATAAAGACATTTTTCTGCTTTTCATGCCCTACAGGTCAAAAGTCAAACTGAAAGTCTGATGAACTCTAGAAAGGTTTCTCTCTCTCTTGGGTTAGAAAATATTACATAAAAGGATAGTTTGCTTCAGTTAATCTGAATAATATCTCATTTAGATTAGATTAGATAAATGGAGACAACTGAGAGACAAAAACAAACTCTTAACAACTGCTGTTATCTAATCTGGTCCCACTTCCTTCAGGTTGAAGAAGTACCACTATTAGCCTCTGAAGAATGGATGAAGGCTGCTGCACCACCACCACATCACATGGGCTGTGAGCTTCCTGGATCAACCGAGCTCACATTTCACCTGGAGAGACATTGCGACTGGTTCTGGTGAAGGGCATGGCTCACTTATGAAGCAACAGGCATCCACAGCACAAACATCTCACTGATGATGCACAGGCTCACTGCTCCCAATCTCTCTATGTGATCCCCCCACTCGTCTCCCCCTACCCTCTTTGCAGCGGGGTTTGACAGCTGAGAGTGGATGTATGGAGATCCTGGACCCCTCAACCTACCACATGTGTTTTTATGTTGTGACTGTCTGTATTTGTGCTTTCTTGTTTTTGAAGTGTTTTTCCTAATCCCCAACTCTGCCCTCCAACAGGGGGCATCCCTCCCTTCCCCTTGTCACCCCTTCTTTATAATCTGCATCACAAGGGAGCGCCCCCAGTGGCTGCTCGCCCGCAATTGACCTGTTGCTGTTATGTCTTCTACATGTTCTTGTGTGTCTGACGTTGATCAGGTTGTACTGAAACAAACACATTTCATTGTAACAGGATGCATTCGGATTCTGAATTATGTAACTTTTTAACATCCATCCATTCATTTTTTTCCTCTTATCCAAAGCCAACCGGAGGTAACCGGTCCAGGACAGAAGCTCAGACACCTTCTACCCAGCTCCCTCTGGGGGATCCCAAAGCATTCCCTGGACAGAGATGATACATGAGAAATGTTCTTTGCACATTTATAGTTTGTTTAACATTGTCTCATCTGTTTATTTCTGCAAAGCACCTTGTGATTTATCTCTTCAGAGGCACTATTCAAAAAAACGTATTCATAACCCCACTAGAGAGTTCTGGGTCTTTTCTAGGGTGTCCTCCCAGTGGGACATGTCTGGAAAACCACTCTAATCAGATGCCTGAACCACCACCTCAGTGAAGCTGACCCCCTCTAGAAACTTTAAAATTTTAATTTGTGCTTCTATGGATTTTGAAATGTTTAGGATTATGCTGGTGAAGGTTCTCAGTCATCCAGGTCACGATAATCCAAAAAAGGGTTTTAAATAAAGGCAACTGGACTTATTTGGTTCTTTGAAGAAGTTTCGCTGCTCATCCGAGTAGCTTTGTCAATTCTGTCTATAGTAAAGGGGAGAAACTTATAAACTGTGCTTATCTTCCTCTGTCTGTGACACACCTCCTGGGAATTAATTCCCAGACAATTCACACCTTCCATCTAATCAAAACAACTCAACAGGACTCCAGTTGAATACAGTGGAGCAAACATCTTCTCAGGAGGCAGGAAGGAGGTGTGTCACAGACAGAGGATGATAAGCACAGTTTATAAGTTTTTAAGTGGGTGGGGGGTCAGCTTCACCAAGGTTGAACCACCTCAGCTGAGGAGCATCAGCCCTACTCCAAGTTCCCCCTGGATGTCCAAGCTCCTCAGCTAACCTCTAAGGCCAAAACCCACCACCCTCCAGAGGAAACACATGTTGGCTGCTTGTATCCAGAATCTTGTTCTTTCAGCCATGATGATCTACAAATGAGGAGTATAGATGATGGCTGTAATGCAGATGGACCAGTAAATTAAAGCTTTACCTTTTGAATCAGCTCAGTAAAGATGAAAAGCAGAAAGCTGGTACAAGAAGACTGTCTAAGAATGGATGAAGTTGAAATCAAATCCACAATTTCTGTAGTCTGGGGGAAATTGCATAATAATATTTTTTATAATTATAATAATAATTGTAACTAATCCAATTTTAAGATCTTGTTCATACTCAATTTAAACTGTTTAAATAAAATCTAACCCTTTCAATCATTTAAGATATTTTTGTTCACATGTTCGCTACAGAGAAACCAGAGAAAGCTACTTTTTAACCAACTCCGTGTAGTTAAAGAAAGCAGACAATTCGTTACAGTTTATGAGCTGAGAGGAAACAAATGAGTAAAATATAAAGTATTTCCTTTCCTCTTTTGACTGAAATGGATATTAGACTGTTTTATTAATATTAGCACGAAGCCAAACACCATTTAAAAACCATTTAGGAGCTGTTTTACGGGCTCAACGTGACCGTCTTAGGACAAAGTGGTTAACTGAAGTTAAAACTCACGTTTAACACCAAAACGCAAAGAGCGAAACTTGTAAACAAGACATTAAAAAGACAGCTGCCTCCATTAAGTTAGGAAGTTATGTCACGCGCTACTGTTGGTCCTCGGTGAGCCGACTTGCCGAGACAACACGACGAATTACTTTAGAAAATAAAACTTACTTACAGTTCACATGGTTCAGTTTTATTCTCTAGGTTAATGGCGTTCAGTTTAGTGTCCTCTTTTTGTTTTGTATGCTTACCTTTTTTCTAGAGGTTCCTGTAGCCGGTTCGGTAATGGAGGAAATACTGCCCCCTGTTGACACGGAGGACGAATTGGTTTTCTTCTTTATGTAAAAAAAAAGAAGGACTTTTTAGCATTGTTACTGAGCTAATCCTGAGAAATAAAATAATGCTAATGGGGTTGCTCGTTCTTTATTTGTTTGGAGCCGGTTTTAATAGATTATTTCCAAAACAGTTTTAGCTTAACTACTCTATGCCACCTCTGTTGCAAAATAAAATGAAATAAAATAAAATAAAATAAAATAAAATAATAGTGCTATAGTGAACTTAAATAGCATCATTAATGTTCTTTTTATGACAGAAAAACATTAACTAAGGCAATAAAGTAACTTTGGTTATCCTCCCTGGTTTCCAGATAACTAAAAAGTGGTTAAAAATAAAAAGTTGCTGAGGGAAGAAATCAAGCTTCCCCCAATAACGCGCGGTTTAGGAGTCACGTGATGCGGGACCGGACGTATCTAGAGGAAAACGACAGAGGTAAACAGAGAAAGACGAGCTAGTTAGTTGCTGAGGTAAAACGTAGTTTAAACTTTAAAGATGGTAAATGTATGTGTGTCTGGGAGTTGTTCAAATTCCAGTTTGTCAGGACATCGTGTCCATCGATTTCCAAACCGGAAAAACCCAGCTTTCCATGCGTGGGTGAGATTTGTTTGTGTGAAAAGGCAGGATTTTTCCAGCAGCAGTGTGTCTTACAACTCCGTGATTTGTAGTGCGCATTTTCGTGAGGAGGATTATATCGAGGGTGACTTGATAGAACACAAGATGGGGTTCAGAAGTAAGGACAAAATCAGGCTGAAATCAACTGCAGCTCCATCTATCCACAACAAAGTTATTGAGAGGAAAGAACATCATGAACCTGGAGCAGCGGAGCCCGTAACAACAACAACAATGGCGGCTCCTTTCATCAGCAGAGACTCTGGAGCAGCAGCTAATAAGCTGGAAGTAGCCAGAGTAAGTGTCGTTAAAAATTTAAAGAGCATATTTTAAGTTAGACACTCCCTTAAACAAATGTCTAGAGAAATATAATAGAAACTTTTTCTGAATAAAAATTTACACAAATTCAGCTTATTTAGGCTCTTGGATTCGTTTTTGTGAGAATTGTCAATTTTTTCACCAAACCGGAAGTGACGACAGTTCAGGGAGACCGTTCGTTCTCTATATAGAAAACTGATCCACTTATCACTACTTGTGACGAGCAAAACAAACCCCTAGAGTGCCGTTATTTTATTACTTTATTACTATAGTGAGAAGTTATTTTATTAAGATTAAAAAAAAAGATAAAAACAATCAGTCCTGTAAGGCTGTACCCTGTCGGTCCAGCTGTAGACCGTGACCCACCTCCTCACTTGGGTCTGGGTAAAATTCCAGCGTTTAGCACCAGGTTTTTGATCATCAGAGCTCCAAACATTGAGCTGCGTTCAGGTGGATTGTTAAGAAATGAAAGAGTTTATAAAAAGTTTCACAGGATGCAGCTAAACGGTTCGAGGCTGACCGAAACAGTGTCGGGTCAGGCTGGAAACCCCGCCGTGAAGCCCCTCTTGGTAGCCCCGCTGGGAACGGGAATCCCCTCTTGGGAGCCGCTGGGAACGGGAAGCCCCTCTGGAGAGCATCGCGGCATGGATTTACTGTACCCCGCCAGCCAGGTGAGGGTCAGACACCTGAAGGAAATGCTCTCATGAAATCGCTGATCGGTACCGGACTACGACCCACCACGAACCGTACCAAACCTGGCATGGAAATGAGACTCAAGTCTCCCCGTTAGCTCCTGTTAGCTGCTGCGTGCTAACAGCGGTTCCGGTGAATGGATCGAAGTAACGGCGCCTGTTTAGAGTCACACTGAATGTTTTTCGTAGGTATGTGGGACTCCCATCACATCCAGTCCTGGACTAGACCAGGACCACCGGAGTTTTTTGTCTCCAAACAGAAGTCACCGTACCGGTAAGGAAGCCGTCCCGTTGTTGACTCAGTGTCCTGACAGACTGGCGATTGGCATTCACAAACATAATAAATATAATTTAGCATTTTTTATTAAAATGAATTCACACCGACTCGATTAAAGAGCGCTCTAACCTAAAACTAACAACTCATCGCCGACAGCGAGCAGGCAGCTGGCAGACTAGAGCGGTGCCAGTCTGAGATGTTAAAGTAGTTTAGCTTTAAAAAGTCTAACACAATGATTAAAACAAGCATCTGTTACACAAACTCCACACAACAAAGGGCTCAAATGATCATATTTATGGGATTATTGATCGTACAGAGTGTTAAATTATCCTACAAATACTTTATTTATCTACATCAGACAACACTGTAAGCAGCGCCACCTAGCTAGGAGCTCCCTTAGCTGACGTCACAGGTCCACATATGAAAAAAAAAGCGTTTTTAGAAGCTTTGCAAAAAGGGGCACTTTGGACTAGAAAAATGGTTTAAAAAATGTATTGTAAAACAAAATACCCTCAATAAACATTTCAAATAGTATTTTTGGACAGAGTTTTATCAGAATTTAAAAAAAAGAACTTAAAATATGCTCTTTAAATAATGTTTAATGACATGACTTTTTATATTTCGCCGTGTTTAATTCAAATGTGTGCAGCTAAGTGAGATCGCACCTCTCTCTTATGTCCAAATGAAACGTTAGTTAACAAATAATGCTTCTCTCTAATCCTGGTGAGCAGGAAAACATTTGGAAAGGTGATTCTTCTGATTTTAAAAATAATTATTTGAGCACCACGAAATACCGTTGTTTTCCTCTGGTTTGAATCAGCTGTTCAGAATGATTTCTACACAGCTGTGTCCATTCCAGGACCATGTACTGAACATTTGAGTCTGTTTATTTTTTTAGTATACACTCAAATATCTCTCCTTCTAATTTAGTGTACCGGTATTTTCCAAGTACTGGTATTGTTTAAAGAAATATACTGGGCTATTTATTGGGGCTTATTATATGAGAGCAGCTGACTCCTAAAATCTGAGCTTCTGGCCCAAATCAAATGTTTGTAGATTTGTATCATGCAACATTTATTTGTCTTCAAAGTCACCAGATTTTCCAGGGAGTTAGTTTTAGATTGCTTTATTAAAATGTAATTTCAAGATACAAGATTACTTTATTGTCATTGCATCAGCGTCCTGATACAACGAAACTTGGTTTCAGTACAGCTGTTTCCAAGATTAAGACAAACAACATAATACAAAACAGAAAAACAGGTGACTGTGGGCATGC
This sequence comes from Callopanchax toddi, assembly GCA_006937965.1. NCBI lineage: Eukaryota > Metazoa > Chordata > Actinopteri > Cyprinodontiformes > Nothobranchiidae > Callopanchax > Callopanchax toddi. The sequence continues at coordinate 1,187,416 of SSNR01000133.1, forward strand.
GCATGTCTATGCACTCCCTTTTGTAGAGAGGTAAACGCTTGGAGGGAAAACATGTCCCTTTCTCTAGGCTCAAAGGAGCTCAGAGACTTGAACAGGAAAAAAAGCCTCAGACATAAAAAGCACAAAACTCTGACAATCACAGAAACATAAGACACATGATGGTGGGTGGGAAGGTAAAGGGAACCCCATGCCCTTGATCGAGTTCGCAGCATTTGCGCGGCCTTCAGACCGAGTTGACAGAAGTGGAAGGAGTCGATAAGGAGATGGAGAACGTTATTCCAGGTCAGGTCAGCTTCCTCATCATACATTCTAGAGGGGGGAGTTGTGGGTCCAACTCCAAGGTTGGAGGGAGTCAGATAAGATTATAGGATTTGTTTTGGCTTCAGACAGGGAACCATTTTCTCTCCGACTTAAGAGTCCTGCAGCTGGCTCCATACATTCAATTCAGCCAAATTATGGGCATTCCTTTGAGCCAGGACTTCTCTCCAAGCTGGTTCCAAAATTGCGCACAAGTCCGCTCAGATCCACAATCTTATGATTAGATCTTGCAGCGCCAAGAGTCTGAGTCCCCCGGCCCGACACACTCAGTGAGAGCGGGTAGTTTCCCAATAGAATCCGTCTTCTCCAGAATTTTGCGGTCCCCCAAGGATCCACAAGCTCCAATCAGTAGAAACCTGGTGAACATAATCCGAATCATGTAGAAATCTTCGTCTTCCATGGAAAGAAGAGGGAGATGCATTATCTTCCACCAGGAATTCATAATATATCCCGTTGGAAGCTTTCCAGGACAGCTCAGCGTCACCGTACAAAAAGTGGAAAAAACTTTATCAATAGCAATCAGAGTCCAGCTGATCAATTCCATGGTAATAAAATGTTGAATAATCCAAAATGGGATGAGGAAAGTGCTCCGAATTTCACACCACAAAGCAGTAGGGAACACAGAGAGAGGGAGCAGAAGGGAATGCAACTGTCCTCCACAGAGCAGAAAGAGGAAAAAAAAAATTCATGCATACTCCTAAGTGTTCTTGATCAATACATGGAGTCAAGTAAATGTGTCGATGAATTAGCTTTGCTAATGAGATAACAGTTTTAGCCTCACTAACACTTTGTGACACGAGGCATGCATCATTTTTATTGGAAACACTTATGTATTTTAAACTTTTTGAATGTTGAACACCTTTATGTATTTTATCCACTCTTTTATGAATTTCTTTTATTGACTAGTTTTACTTATTTTATCCTACACTTTTATTAATTGTAATCCTCTACTCTTATTTATTTTATTAATAAAATGAAATTGTAATTTTTTAAAATTCAATATTGTTATAAATGTCATTTACTACTGTTAGTCATTTGTACTGGACCTGTGTGTCTGTTAATAAAGTATATCTAAATATTATTTCTGCTTGTTTTACAGATGATAAATATGTCGTCACAAGCTGAAACAGCAGAACAAACTCCTGAAGGAACTGGATCTCCTGAGACACAAGGTGATGGATGACTGCTTGCCTGCTCAGAAACACACATCTACCACAGTGATTCTATGATGACACACCCCTTTTAAAGTTACACTATATAAGTTATACTACAAATACAAAATACAGTATTCAAATGATGGTTTTATTTATTAAAGGAACAAAAACTATCCAAACCAACCTGGTTCTATGTGGAAAAAGTTATTGCCCTCTTTAAATCATGAATTAATTGTGATTAAGCATATTATTTAAAAAGCTGAGTTCAGTTCCACGTAAACATGATTACTACCAGACCTGTAGAATTAAGAAATCACTTTAATAGAACCTCTGACAACATGAAGGACGACAAAAGACCTCAAAAAGCAACACGTCAAGCCCTGTTCTAAAGAAATTAAAACAAAATAAACCAGAACAACATCTAAAGCCCTGCAGGCCTCACTTGGTTAAAGTTAAGGCTAGTTTATACTTCTCTGTCTGCGTCGGTACGGAGACACGCAACGCCATTATCCGTCGGCGCAAGGGTTCTCTGACAGGCTCACAAGGACAGACGGAGTCGAGCTCACTTTTCTAACTATCCGTCAAATGAGACGGAGAGCGCACGTCTCTGATTGGTCGCCTCAACACCCCGTGATCATTTCTGGCTTGACGCCGGTATCAACAGAGTAGTAATAGTAGAATCTCGGGGAAGCAGATATGGATCAGCTCGAGAAATGTCTGGCAGACGAAGTACGAACATTTATATAATCCATCAGTGTCCCTCACAGGTTGAACAAGAGCTGCAGATTTGCTCGTCGTCTGCCTCGTCCTCACTGAACGGACGGACATTCAACAGACGCCGCTGTCTCCTCACTCCTGTTTAATTCTTTTTAACAACATTGTTTGTTCCTCGAGATCAATTTGTTCAAACTCAATCAAAATTTGCTCTCTGTCAGCCATTACTGAGCCGAAGTAAACAAACTTTGGTCAACCGGAGGATTACTGCAGAAAAGTTATGCGCCCTCTGCTGTCCTGGTGGAGAATTGCTTCACAACACTGACAGAGAAGTAAAAATCAAAAACGTCTCCGTCAATACGTGTGAGCGCAACCGTATTGACGGAGAAGTATAAACTAGGCTTTAAAGTCAGAGGTCATTCAGCTTTAAGAAAGAGATGAGACAAAAATGGCCTCCATGAGAGAGTTCCAAGGCCAAAACCTCCCCTGACAAAAAAGAACATAAAGGCCTATCTCACATTTACAAAAAATTTAGATTTACGCAGATTTTTTGTCTGATTTTTTTTTTTTTTTTGGCTCAAAAGAAATCTGTAAGAGGACAAAAACCTTTTCAAAAAAGTTGTGAAAAGTTCAGCGTTTATCTGTAATTTTCATATGTGTAAGATAGGCATAAATAAACTGTTCATTTTGATAATTAAATGGTTTGGACATCCAAATTGGATTGTAAAGCATCTTTACAGTTCCCAGCCCTTAAGAGGACAGTGATAAACTGAAACTCAAAGGCTGAGCTCATCCTCTCGCTATGATTGACACAGCAAAAAGAAAAAAAAAACACGATCCAAGAAAAAGCATAATTTGTACCAAGTTTGAACTCTCATATATTTTCATGTGTTAGTAATTTAAAATAATGAAAGTATGACCAGAAATACTAGACAACTGACACTGAATAGAAGTGCATATAGACCGTTTTACTACCTACGTCATCAAAAGTTGCGCGCGCACCCTTGTGACGAAAGTGAAGCGCTTCCTCATTCATATACGACATTCAAATAGCGTTTTAACTGTAGTTTTTCAGTTCTTAGCACATCGAAATGTCAGGTTGTTGCGTTTATGAATGCCAGAACCGCTCCTCTTCAAGCAGTGGACTGAAATTTTACAGAATTCTAAAGTGAGCACATCCTTTTAAAAAAAAAATCAGAGGCGTCTATAGCTGCAGGCCATCAAAACGGTTGATAAAAACTGAAGACACAATCCGAAATGCTCGACTTTGTAGCGCCCATTTTATATCAGGTAGCGTAATTATGTACTAAGGTTACACCGGAATGGTGGTTATATCTTTGTTTTAAGCTGCGTTTGCTGGTTTGCTTTTAAGCAGTCTATTTATTCACAGGTGAGGCGTCATTGGACTCACAGAGTCCTGATTTTGTGCCTTCAGTGTTTCCGTACACAAAGCAAAGTCCAAACCCCCATGCAAAGACGGACAGGTAATGTTTACACCATTCCATCACAGATCTATTTAATATTTTTAAATTGTTGATATTCCTGATGTTCAGAGTGTTATTATGGCTTTTGATTGGTGTAACTCTTCAGTAATTTAGACTTGTTACATTCAGGTATCAACGGAAAAGGAGAAGGAAGCTGGCTGCTTCAGAGAATACAGATCAAAAACCCACTTTGGATCACCATCCCGGTGAGGATTTAGGGTTTTTTTTAAACAATAAAAGTGTTTGTGTGGGCTTGTTGCTGCATATGCTAACTTTTCACATTTCTGTGTTAAAGCTGAAGAGGACCTCCCTGTTCCAAAGAGAGCATATGACCTCAAACAAAGATATACTAGGCTTCAGAATGACCACGTAAACCTGCAGCTGGAGTGTGACAAACTGAAAGCAGAAAACTCTAAGCTTAAAGAGGAGCTACAAAATTCAGCATTTTCCTATGCAAATATTAGTTGCAACAGGCGAGCACTGATTTTTTTCACAGGACTTACATCTTTTCTTTTTGATTGGCTGGTTACAAAAATGACAAACAGTGTGGAAATAATTTACCAAAAACTCACAGTACACGATCATCTGTTGGTTGTGCTAATGAAATTAAGACTGGGTCTAAGCAACGCTGATTTAGCATACAGATTTAATGTATCAAAAACAACTATATCAAATATTTGTCGAAGCTGGATACCTGCCATGTCTGTGATCCTTAAACCACTCATTAAATGGCCAAGTAAGGGAGCCATATTAAAAAACATGCCCAAAGTTTTCAGGCAAAATTTTAAACGATGTCGTTGCATAATAGACTGCACTGAAATTTTCATTGCTAGACCGAGTAATCTGACTGCTAGGGCCCAGACACGGTCAAATTACAAACACAGCAACACAATTAAATATTTGATTGGCATCACTCCAGCTGGAGCAATATCTTTCCTGTCACCTGGATGGGGTGGAAGGGTTTCAGACAAACAAATAACAAAAGAGTCGGGGCTTTTTGAACTTTTGGAAATCAATGATGAGATTCTAGCTGATAGAGGATTTCAAATCCGAGAAGAACTTGCAGCTTGTGGAGCCACTCTCCGTATACCGCATTTCGCAAAAGGGAAAAAGCAACTCTCTGCTCAGGAGGTAGACTCATCAAGACAACTGTCTCGTGTCAGGATACACGTTGAACGAGTATTAGGACGCTGGAAAAACTTTAAGATTTTGCAAACAGTAATTCCTGTGTCACAACTGAACATTCTAGATGACGTTGTGATAGTGTGTGCTGCTCTAACAAACCTCTGTAAGAGTGTTGTTCCCAAATAAACAACAGAAAAATAGCCAGTTCTATGACTCCATGTCACTTAGAAACTGCACTAGTGTCATTTGCTTACAATATATTAAAAGTTGTTTTTGCATTATTGTAAGGAAAAATTTAAAGCTGCAACTTTGTACTAAATAAACATTTTTAAAAAATTGTATGTGATTTTGGATTGTGCACAAATGACATCTTTGTGGTTTCAACATTCAGGGTATCCGTGGGTCCTTAAAAAGCCTTAAAAGGTCGTAAATTTGCATTTCCAAAATTAAGGCCTTAAATATAATTAAAAAATGATAAATAATCCTTAAATTCAGTGTCCAAAGGTCTTACATTTCTAGGGTCCTATGATTTCTGGGTTACGAAGATCTGAAACTCAGCAGTACACCAGACCGCAAGGGTCTAGAAGGGTCTAGGTCACTTAAGGCTGTTATTATCTCATTAATTCAGTAAAAAGGAGCTTTATAAAATTATTTCCAGGTGAATGCAATACACTTCCGTAAGATATAATGCAGATCAATTATCTTGATGTGTTTTTTTTTCCACTTTCACTTCCAATAAAGATTTAGTCAGAACTATTTGTAAGGTGGTCACATCCCCTTTCCCATTCCGTGAATGTAAGGTCTTAAATTTGATCAAAGCTGCCTTAAAACAGGTCTTAAAAAGTCTTAAATTTGGCTTCCTTGAACCTGCAGATACCCTGAACATTAGATGCTAACTAAAATATAAACGTACAAACGCCGTTGAATGACTTTGAGCATCAATACCATTTTGGTAAATCTAAGATTTAGCCAGAAGGCTAGTTTCTAATTACTCAACACAGTCCAGACATAACCATATTGCTGGTTTTTGTCTGATGTGCACACAGTTGTAATGAAAGTAACTGCTGCACTTATTGCCAAAATCCGGCCTTCCACAGAGTTTGCATGTTCTCTGTGATTCCAATGCTCGTCAGGAGCTCTGGCAACATGTGTTAAATGAAGGCCTCTTGAGCTTTAGGCAATGTGTCCCGCAGAAGTTTATAGTCTTTTAGAACACACTGCACAATGAACTCTTCGTCCACACCACAAAGTCACAGTAGTTCACACCACACACAAACATGTGGAGCTGAATCTGGTAGTAGTATGGGTGTGAGCGCTTCAACACTAACGCGCTGTCTAGACAGAACTTCTCATCTTCTGTACTTCCCTGAAGACCCTCCCGGTACTTGTAGGGACATTTAATCTCTACCACTCCTTTTCCACAGCAGGTACATGTAACAATCCCATCTGGGGATGATTCAAGATGTGGCTCAGATGGCTGCACAACTAAACCACAGGTGCTGACCATGAGTCCTTGGTGTTTATTTGCCATCAAATCACTATACTGTTGTCTAGCGGTTTGCTCCATATTTTCACCCCAGATAGCAGCTGGGACATTCAATGTGGTCTTATTGTACTGCATTATGTCTCGTCTCGTCTTCTTCCGCTTATCCGGGTCGCGGGGGCAGCATCCCAATTAGGGAGCTCCAGACGGTCCTCTCCCCAGCCACTTCTACCAGCTCCTCTGGCAGGATCCCAAGGCGCTCCAGGGCCAAACTAGAGATATATTTTCTCCAGCGTGTCCTGGGTCGACCCGGGGGCCTCCTGCCGGCAGGACATACCTGAAACACCTCCCTGGGGAGGCGTCCAGGGGGCATCCTAACAAGATGCCCGAACCACCTCAACTGGCTCCTTTCGACATGGAGGAGCAGCGGTTCTACTCCGAGTCCCTCCCGGATGTCCGAACTCCTCACCCTATCCCTAAGGCTGAGCCCGGCCACCCTGCGGAGAAAACTCATTTCGGCCGCTTGTATCCGCGATCTCGTTCTTTCGGTCATTACCCAGAGCTCATGACCATAGGTGAGGATTGGGAGGTAGACCGACCGGTAAATCGAGAGCCTTGCTTTCCGGCTCAGCTCCTTCTTCACCACAACAGACCGGTTCAGCGTCCGCATCACTGCAAATGCTGCCCCAATCCACCTGTCGATCTCCCGCTCCCTCCTTCCCTCACTCGTGAACAAGACCCCGAGATACTTGAACTCCTCTACTTGAGGCAGGATCTCTCTCCCAACCTGGAGTTGGCAAGCCACCTTTTTCCGACCGAGAACCATGGCCTCAGACTTGGAGGTGCTGATCCTCATCCCAGCCGTTTCACACTCAGCTGCGAACCTCCCCAGCAAGAGCTGTAGGTCAGAGCCTGATGAAGCTAGGAGGACCACATCATCTGCAAAAAGCAGAGACGAGATTCTCCTGTCACCAAACTCGACACCCTCCACACCACGGCTACGCCTAGAAATCCTGTCCATAAAGGTTATGAACAGGACCGGTGACAAAGGGCAGCCCTGGTGGAGTCCAACCCTCACTGGGAACAGGTCCGACTTACTGCCGGCTATGCGAACCAGACTCACACTCCTCTGGTACAGGGACTGAATGGCCCTTAACAAAAGACCATCCACCCCCTACTCCTGGAGCGCCCCCCACAGGGTGTCCCTGGGGACACGGTCATAAGCCTTCTCCAAATCCACAAAACACATGTGGATTGGTTGGGCAAACTCCCATGACCCCTCCATCACCCTAGCGAGGGTAAAGAGCTGGTCCACAGTTCCACGACCAGGACGAAAACCACATTGCATTATGTCCATTACGTAATTTTTGCTGATTTTGTCTGTTGTGGCCACATGGTGAAATTTAGTACTTGTGATCCGACCAGCCCTATGGGTATGCCAGTCATGTGACTTGGACTGCTGCCTTGTTACCCATTGTAGTTTTTCTAGTTGATGATGCTGTATTGTAGTTTTTAGCTGCTGGAAGCTGTCTGCCTAGCCTCTTTGCTTTGTGGAAACTGATCTTCAGTGGAGCTGGCTTTACTTCTTTCCTGCTCAGGCCTTTCCACACACATGCCTGTGATGTAACTGCTGCCTTTTCCATTTTCCCCATCCTAACACAGAGCTCAACTTTGAATAAAATTGCTGCTGCATGATCCAAGTCTGGAAAATCAAAATTGCATAATTAAACATATTTATACGCTTTAATTCATGGTTCAAATTAACAATTAATTCAAATTCTGCCGTATTTTTACATTGCATAGTATTCTACCAGATTCTTGTTAGTAATCTAGTTCTCTAGTTGTTTCTTATTGCACAATAATTACTTGAATTAAATCTGAGCAAGCTAGAAAAGAAACGTATTAAAGTACTCGCCCTGCCATGCAGGTACAGTTGGCTGCAAAGACGTAGTTCTCTGGTTTGTTTACTATGACCCAAGCCTCGTACATAGCAGTCTGTTAGGCAAGTACGAAGGAGGACTCAAATGCAGGTTGTTTTTGATCCTAAAGGTCACCCGGTAGTTATCCAGAAAGAACTTTGACAGTTCTCCGTTTAAAGGGTTAGTAACTTCCAGGCTCAGAGGCGTAGAAACCACACTAAGTCTTCCAGGTGTTGTTAAATAGACTGTTGTGTGGAAGGACTCACCCAGATAAATACTGTCTTCCGATCTCGAATCCTCGTCCCTCTTCTGCTGGCCTCTGTCTGCTTTCCTGTAGCCATGGAGAAAATTCCGGAGTGACTCCAGCCGATCCGATTGACAGCTCTTTCCAACGATCTTTGCAACTTGTAATCAGTCTGGGTAGTGTTTGGGGTCTCGGACACTGAAACCCCGGGACGATGCTCTCACTTCCTCTATTTATTAACCGTTAAAAGCTTTCTCTCGTAATATAGCAACCTCTGATAGTTACTGAACCACGATGATACTGCTGTTGCCAGTTCTCAAAGCAATTATCATGATTTAGATATATTTTAGAGTGTTTGTTTAAAGCTTCAACGAGGTGTCAATGTTAAACTCCAGAAAAACTTAAGACACAGGCTTAGACCTTAGATTAAACTCGATGCAAATGCAAACCTTAGATCAATCTTAAAACACTTGCTTTGAACTTCAATAAACTCGATGCAGAATGTTAAACTTTAGATAAATCTTAAAGCATTTGCTTAAACCGATGTAATACCATCCATCCATTTTCTGTAGCCGCTTATTCCTCCACAGAGGGTTGCGAGGCAGCTGGTGCCTATCTCCAGCGGTCAAGGGGCGAGAGGCGGGGGACACCCTGGACGGGTCGCCAGTCCATCGCAGGGCCACACAGAGACGAACGAGACAAACAACCACACACCCACTCACACCTAAGGACAATTTACCAGCCCAATTAGCCTGACAGTCATGTCTTTGGACTGTGGGAGGAAACCGGAGTACCCGGAGGAAACCCACGCATGCACGGGGAGAACATGCAAACTCCACGCAGAGAGGCCGCAGAGCCGGGATGCGAACCCACAACCTCCTTGCTGCGAGGCAACAGTGCTCCGATGTAATACTTTAGATAAATCTTAAAACGTTCGCTTTGAACTTCACCAAACTCAATGCAAATGTACACCTTGGATAAATCTGAAAATACTTGCTTAAACTAATGTAAAACCTTAGATAAATCTTAAAACATTCGCTTTGGACTTAGATCAAACTCAATGCAAATGTAAACCTTCAGATAAATCTTAAAACACTTGCTTTGAACTTCAATAAACTCGATGCAGAATGTTAAACTTTAGATAAATCTTAAAACAAACTTGTGAATTTTATCAAATCCCAAGGCAGACTGGAGCTTTGGTCAAACTTCCCAGTCAACAATAACCGTGCCCTTCTTAACCAGCAGAACTACTATTGAACAACCGGCTTAACTAGCAGATTACAAGCAACAGTCTTCTTAACCAGCTAAACTATTGCCAAACAACCAGCTTAACTAGCAGATAAGCAACAGTTTTCTTAACCAGCTAAGTAATTGCCAAACAACCGGCTTAACTAGCAGATTACAAACAACAGTTTTCTTAACCAGCTAAACTATTGCCAAGCAACCAGCTTAACTAGCAGATAAGCAACAGTTTTCTTAACCAGCTAAACTATTGCCAAACAACCGGTTTAACTAGCAGATTATAAGCAACAGTTTTCTTAACCAGCTAAGTAATTGCCAAACAACCAGTTTAACTAGCAGATTACAAACAACAGTTTTCTTAACCAGCTAAACTATTGCCAAACAACCAGCTTAACTAGCAGATTACAAACAACAGTTTTCTTAACCAGCTAAACTATTGCCAAACAACCGGCTTAACTAGCAGACAGTTTTCTTAACCAGCTAAACTATTGCCAAACAACCGGCTTAACTAGCAGATTACAAACAACAGTTTTCTTAACCAGCTAAACTATTGCCAAACAACCGGCTTAACTAGCAGACAGTTTTCTTAACCAGCTAAACTATTGCCAAACAACCAGCTTAACTAGCAGATAAGCAACAGTTTTCTTAACCAGCTAAACTATTGCCAAACAACCAGCTTAACTAGCAGATTACAAACAACAGTTTTCTTAACCAGCTAAACTATTGCCAAACAACCGGCTTAACTAGCAGATTCCAAACAACAGTTTTCTTAACCAGCTAAACTATTGCCAAACAACCGGCTTAACTAGCAGACAGTTTTCTTAACCAGCTAAACTATTGCCAAACAACCGGCTTAACTAGCAGACAGTTTTCTTAACCAGCTAAACTATTGCCAAACAACCGGCTTAACTAGCAGACAGTTTTCTTAACCAGCTAAACTATTGCCAAACAACAAGCTTAACTAAAAAATAAGCAACAGTTTCAGCCAGGCCAAACGTGTAGATAACTGACCCTACCTTTACCCGTGAGTGGCCTAGGATTCCCTCTGGGAGGAGGTAAAGGGTGTGACTGAGCTCCTCTCTTTGAAGAAAAGTAACTTTTAATCCAAATTAATATCCACTGGTGAAAAGAAGAGGAAAAACCATGAGTAATCCTTTGTTGATTGCGATCAGAGAAGCGGTTCAGCCCCGATTAACGGATCCTTTCGGGGCCTTGTGGCACGTCTGTAAAGTTTCCGAAACAAGAAACCTTCCTGCAGCTGGGGTCTTGGGGACTCGACTGAATCCGATGGGCCTCGCCTTGGGACAAGCTGGTTCGTCACCTTCTCTGGTCTGCTTGTCCTGTCCTCACTGGCGTTGACCACACCCTGCGAAGTTCCCCTGTCCAGCTCGATCCACCGATCTTAACAGGACGAGACCAGCCGGCAATGAACCTAGTTCATAGGCATAACTGTCTTTTTAGTTTTTTCAGCTGCAACATTCTCCGCCTTCAACATGTTGCAAGGACAACTGTCAGGTGTTGTAACAGGAACTTCAACCGCTCAAGGGGTGTGGATCGATTACTCCTAACGAATAACACAATATCATTGCTACATCACCACACGTCTGGCCTTCACCACCTTAATTCTTATTAGTTTCATTAACATTAGCCTTTCACGACAGGTTTCTCCTTTTCATATTTTAAGTTTGTCTGTTTCACTACATCCTTTTTTGTTTTTCCTCCATCACTCCCACACACATCAATTTCTAATCAGATTATCATTATACATCATTTCTGTGTATCAGATCTATAATCATATCATATCATATCTAAGACTTCCTCTTCTGCGGTTAAGTGCTCTCCTATTGCTTAGAGCAGAACTTCCCTTTCTTCTCACACAGAAAATGCTTCACTTCAGCACTTCCTCCTTCTCCCCCGAAGAGAGGAGAGGCCTGTCTTCTAAACAATTACAACTCAATCACATTATAAATCAATGCTTGATTACACTTTTAAAACACATTACTTTTTTTGTCGATCATTACTCCTGATTATTTGACAATAAAAATCAACATACATTTGATTTAAAAACACAGACTTGTATTGTACTCAATACATGTCTTTTACAGCAGAGCAGAAAGACAGGATTCTCCAGGACAGGGTAGATGGACTTCGGAATTTTATGACAAGGTTAAAAGTGAACACAAAAAATTCTTTATTAAAGGTCCAGCAGAAAAATCCAAGTCGTGAGGCAAAAGGTAATCCAATATCCTGTTTTAGATCACGAGGGTCACCCATTAGTGATCCGGAATGACCCTTGACAGCCCTCCGTTCAAAGGGTAAGCACTTGGCTCAAGTGCTTGAAACAGTGAGTTTCTGAAGGATAGTTAGTCAGGCTGTTGTGTGAGGAGACTTACCCAGCGTCCTGTCTCCCACTCTCGAATCCTCGCCCCAGCTTCTGCTGACCTTCATCTGTTCTCCTGTAGCCTCGGGAGGAACTCCAGATTGATTTTAGCCGATCCAGTTAATGACAGGTCTCCCCAACGATCTGTTGCAACTTGTAACTTTGTAACACAAAATGACACGTAGGGCTACAAATGGCCCGTGGGCCACACTTTGGACACTCATTTGATCAACTCTGAAACCTAGCTTGTGTTTGGCACAGTGAATCCCTGAGGGTTTCTATCCAGCAGGTTTAAGCATCTCAGAATCAGAATCAGAATCACCTTTATTGTCATTGTACTAGTACAACGAAATTGAAAGTGCAGTCCTTAAGGTGCCTGAACATAAAAAATAAATACTAAAATACGATAAAATACTAAAACAGCAGTTGCTGAGGGTTAAGAATCAGAATAAAAATTTTAAAATCAAAATTAAAAACATCCCACACTGCAGTTATTGCACAATTCCCATGATCAGGTTTTCTCAGCATTGAGTGCAATTACCGCTCTGGCATAAAAACAGTTCTTCAACCTGCTTGTTCTCGCTTTAATTGTTCTGAAGCGTCTGCCCGAGGGCAGCAGTTCAAAGAGCGAGTGTCCGGGATGAGATGGGTCCCTGAGAATACTGTGTGCCTTCCTAAGACAGCGGGAGCTGTAGAGATCTTCCATAGAGGGGAGAGGGCAGCCAATGATCTTTCCCGCTGTGGTGACGACCCTCTGAAGTGTTTTCTTCTCTGCAGCCGTACAGCTGGAGAACCACGCACACATGCAGTATGTTAGAATGCTCTCAATGCAGCAGTGGTAGAAGGACACAAGCAGTTTTTGTCTGAGATGGTTGTTCCTTAATATTCTCAGAAAGTACAGTCTCTGCTGTGCCTTCTTAACGACAGCCTTAGTGTGTGTGCCCCAGGTCAGATGGTCCTCTATGTAGACCCCCAGGAACCTGAAGTCTGACACCCTCTCCACACATTCTCCATTGACAAACAGGGGCTGAATGTCAGCCTTATTCCTCCTGAAGTCTACCACTATCTCCTTTGTTTTTGTTGTGTTTAAAGCCAGGTTGTTATCTGTGCACCACGCTGTCAGCCGCTCCACCTCGTCCCGATATGCAGACTCATCCCCCCCGGAGATGAGTCCCACCACAGTTGTATCGTCTGCAAACTTCAAGATGCTGTTGCTGGAGTGGGTGGGGGTGCAGTCGTGAGTGTAAAGAGTGAAGAGTAGAGGACTCAGCACACAGCCCTGGGGGGAGCCGGTGCTGAGGCTGAGGGCTGAGGAGATGTGGGGGCCAACCTTGACTCTTTGAGAGCGGTCAGACAGAAAGTTCTTGATCCAGAGGCAGGTGGAGTAAGATAGACCCAGGTCTAGTAGTTTGGTCACCAGTCTATTGGGAATGATGGTATTAAATGCCGAGCTGAAGTCCACAAAGAGAAGCCGCACATAGGTCCTCTGCTGCTCTAGATGGGACAGAGCAGAGTGGAGAGCTGTGGATATGGCGTCCCCCGTGGATCTATTGGCTCTATAGGCGAACTGGTGAGGGTCAAGTCCTGCCGGGAGCATTGAGATGATGTGTGTCCTGACCAGCTTCTCAAAGCACTTCATGACGATGGGTGTCAGTGCCACTGGACAGTAGTCATTCAGGCTGCTGATGTCATTCTTCTTGGGGATTGGGACAATTATGGAGGCCTTCAAACAGGGGGGGACAGCAGCTTGAACCAATGACTGGTTGAAGATCTTGGTAAAGACCCCCGCCAGCTGATCCGCACAGTCCCTCAGCACCCGACCAGAGACGCCATCAGGTCCCGCAGCTTTCCTCGGGTTCACAGCCCTCAGTGTGCACCTCACTTCATGCTCCTCCACCCTGAGGATGTGGTTGCTATGGGCCGCTGTATGTGGTGTGGCTGTGGGTGACTCCACCTCGAAGCGGGCAAAGAAGTGGTTCAACTCCTCCGCCAGTGAGGCATCACCAGCATCAGCAGAAAAGTTACTGGGTCTATAATTGGTGATATGTTGTACCCCCTGCCACACCTGTCTGGAGTCGTTGCTCTGGAAGCAGTCCTCTATCCTACTCCTGTAGGCCGCCTTGGCTTCTCTGATGCCTCTCTTTAGATTGGCTCTGGCAGCACTGTACAGTGCCCCATCACCAGATCTGAAGGCTATTGAAATTGTTTGGCTATTTTTGTACGTGTTATTCGTTTTGATAACATCCTGCAGGGCAAACAAGCATCTGCTTGAAACAAAAAAAAAAATCCATAAAACTTCATGAATTAAAGTCATACTATGCAGTTTTGGATTGTTTTTAGCATCCCCTAGTGTCCATTTTAAATAACTGTTGTAAAAGCGTTAGCACCATTGTTTCTGCTCAGAAACACCTAAATCTAACAGTTGAAATGTCTCCTCAGCCTTCAAAACTGCTTTTAAATAACTCTTTTGTGTTCTCTTGTTGTTGTTGTTTAATGATTTTGATTTGTAATGATATTTTGTTTGTTTTATTAATTTTATTTGTTTTATCATGTTTGATTCTGTTTTCTGTGAAGCACTTTGTGATTTTTTCTGTGAAAGGTGCTATATAAATAAACTTTACTTACTTTCTTACTGGAGCGGTTCATCACTCATTCAAAGAAATCAGCTGTGTTCAAGCAGGGAGAGATTTTTAAAAATGCAGGAATCATGAGCTAAAAACACTCCGAAGCTAGCATAACAGCTAGCCACTTTGGGTTAGCCTAACCCTCGAGAGATACGTGAATGTGTGAGACTTCAGGGCACCGGACCAGAGACTCAGAAGTTGCAAATGTGGTATTCTGGACACAAGCAGCAGGTGGGGCTGAGTGACTTTTCATTAACCCTGTAAAGGGTCATATAATTAGCACATACTGCCAGGCTATTCAATAGGCAGCCCGCGGGCCAAATGCGGCCCACAACCCACATGTTTCCAGCCCACCAGCATTGACTTTTTGTTTGTTCAGTTTTGCATGTGTGTGTGTGTGTGTGTGTGTGTAGGCCTGCTAAGGCCTGCACACTAAATGCACGGGCCCTCCGGACCCTGACCCGGGCCTTCCGGATCCTGACCCTGATCCTCCTGTGCTGTGCCTCCTGACCTTTTGTCTGTCCTTCTGGTCCTCCTTCCTGGTCCCCCACCCTTGTTGGTCCTCTGGGTTCGTCCGGTGTCCGCCCCTAGGGGGGGGGGGGGGCTCTGTCACATCCTGTTCCTTTGGTGCCCTCTGGTGTCCTGTCTTTTGTATTAATCTTTCTCCTCTTGTTGTTTTCACAGGTGTTCCTTGTTTGTCATCCAGCCCACCTGTGTCTCGTCTTCGTGATCACCTCCCTCCTTATTTAAGCTTCCCTGTCTTGTCAGTGTTTGTCGGTTCTACTGTGTCCTTCGTCTTCCTCGTTTGCCGTCTGCATATTAATAAAACATCATTTTTGGATAATACCTGGTTCTGCTGCTGTTCCTCCACTCATCCCTGCATCTTGGGTCCTGCACACTAAACTCAAATCCTAACAAGGCCTGGTCGGAGTCCTGAAACCGGAGGCAGGTAAGTCAGAGATCGTCACAAGCCTTTATTTTGTCCCTCAGGTCAAAAATGTCCATGGTGCCAAATACTAAAATATTCCAAAAAATGCTGAAAATAAAAATGTATTCAGCTTCACAGGAAAAACATTTCTGAACAGTCTCCTCAGCAACATTACAAGAGGTCTGGGTTAGGAAACAAAACTTTAGAAAAAAGTAAGATCAGTGTGACGCAAATCAAAAGTACTTCCCACACACAAAATGAGCTGGCAAGAAAATTGTTTGACAAAATTTTCCAGTTCAAATCGCCCTGTACTTGCCCTGTAGCTCCTGTGGATAAGCCTGGAAACATCTGTCTCCTGTCTGGACTCCCAGTTCTTGAAACAAGGTTTTGGTACTAGTGATGGGAACTACGGCCCTCTAAAGAGAACCGGTTCTTACGGCTTTACTCACAAAAGAGAACCAGCTTTCAAACGGCTCCTCACATTTTCTGTTTAATTATTACCAGAAATGATGTAAAATATGTATGAAATTATTGAGCAATCCACAAACATACATTATATCAAATGTTTATTTAAATAACTTCTAACTATCCAACATGAAACAGAATGCAACAAAACATTTTAAATTACAAAAATAAAGTCTGTGAACAAAATGTGTAAATATTTTTAACTAGATAAGGTAATCACACAGTGCAATTTAAATGAACATGTGTAGAAAAAAAAAAAACATGTAGTCTTTACTGAAGATTAGCATTGAGAAAGACCAACTGCCTCAGCTTTGAGAGGTTGAACCTGTCCCTTCTCTCTGTTATCTGTCCTCATCTGGAGAAGACTCTCTCTGATGGGGCTGATGTTGTAACAATGCACTGTCTCCATGCCATGATGTGGGTAAATTGAAGATTTGGTCTCCCACCAGCTCAGGGGGTCTGTGCAAATCTCACTGCGTTTACTTTTGTAGTGCTGTTTTTTCCTGTTTTTACATTTTCCTCCTGCTTCTCTGTAAGTTTGAACCAGTTTGAACAGCCTGTTGTATCCCCCTCCTGCTCGGATGCCAGAGTGCTCATGTGCATGGAGCAGTAGACCAATCACGTGCAGCGTATACACAGAGAGAGAAAAAACTACTCCTGTTCGGCTCCTCTGAAAAGGAGTCAGCTCCAATCAGTCACTTTAAAGAGCCGAGTCTACGAGCCGTTTTGCTTGCGAACAACACATCACATGGTAACAACAAGCCTGCATGACAAATAAGGCTGAGCCTTAACAGTAATCAGACATGTCAATTACCTTGTTAGTTGATTTTAGACTGCAAAAAAAGCTCCTTCAAGTCCTGAAAGTTAAAAGCAATTTTGTTCTGTTGCAGAAGTAAAATCAGACCTCATGGCAACAGAATCTTGTAAATAATGTTATTCCTTTTTGAATAAAAGTCCCATATTCTGCACTTTTTATGCACCCTGAATCATTTCTTTTACATCTCAATAACATGTGAAAGCTCTGCATTGGTCAATTTGACCCTTACTTTAAGGTCAGCTGTTGTTCTTCCACTCCTTCATCCAACCTCCTGAAGCTAAACTTTCCTTTCAGTTGGGGAGCTGAGCTGCTCTAATCCCCACCCATCTCTCTTCTCCGTGCACGTTCACGAGACGTTGGTGGGTCTTCAGGGTCTCAGATGAAGGGAGTAAAAAAATGACTTTTGTGCTCGTTGATGCAACAATCAATGAAGCAACTGCTGTGCTTTGCTAGTAGCTTCACCATGACTGGGAGGATGCACGCTCCTGTGGATTTTAAAGGGCGGGGGTGGGCTCAGGTAGCTAAAGGTGCTCGTGATTGGCTCTGTCCTCTAGAGGGAGTGGTCTTTTCCCTCTTAACATCAGCAGGGAAACGATTTAGAAACCACCTGTTTTAGCATTAGCTCAAAACACATTTCACAAAAATGAGAATAAGGAAGTGAAAATATGTTTTCACTTTTAGGTCTCAAACACAGTCTTTGAGCCAGATAAACTACCTGTTTAAAGATCTTTAGAAAGTGAATTTTGTATAATATGGGACCTTTAAACTGTACTGTTGCTTGAAAATGGAGGCATGAATTCAAATGAAAACGTACGTTTGATTTTAGCATGAAAACAATGTTTTTGGTAATGAAATCCACACCCTAACAAAACCCAGCAGGAACGGTCAGATTTGGACAAAATTCGGTGCACAAGCAGATCTATGATGTGTGTGTAAATGACTGAACTTACAAAAAGCTGGCACATCTAGAACGGTCACGAGGGGGAATAAGGTGTGACATCACAAGTGGAGAAACCATGTTTTCAGAAAGAGTGATGTGGAAAAAGTGTTTGCCCCTTACAGAGTTTTTTGTATGTTTGTCACACCTAAATGCTTCAGATCAGCAAACAAACTCCAATGTCAGACAGAAATAACCTGAGAAAAAGTTGTTTTTTTTTTATTTTAGGACATTATAGGATTTCCTGCTTATTCCCAAACCCAGATAAGCAGAAGATGAGTATGAAAGTTAGGAAGAAAAAATATCATCACTGTCCACAACACTGTAGCAGTAGAGTCCATAAACTTGTCTTTTGGAATAAATTGAAGTATGGCAGGAGTTTCCTTGCTCTTCTGAAGACTGGGCTACTTTTAAGGTGTAGCTGCCTTCAGCTCTCCTCCATCGTTGGACGTTGAGGATGAACATGGTGAGCTCATCTTGTCAATCTCAGCCAGGATAACAGGAGTCAGAGTTTTAACCAACACCTCCAATTCAGACTGATTCATCAGAGACTGGACAGCTAGAAGGACAAACAGGCTGTGTCACATTTCTGTTTATAGTCAGAAAATGTTAATTTTGTATCATGGACCAATTTCTAGTCATAAACACTAAAACAACATTTACATACAGAAAATTAAATTGCATAAAATGTCATAATACAACCCTTTAGGACAATATTTTCTTGGTCTATCTGGTCTTTTATGAAAATGTGTTCAAAATGTTTTAGTTTCTCTTTCAGCTAACCGATTTGGAGAAGATAAAATGATTCTGTTATTAACCTGATGTTTCCAGGAGTTTCTTAGTCATTCTCTCTGTGCTGCTTGACGACTTCTGTTGAGGGACGGATTTCTCTGTGGACAGTCGTCTCTCGCGGCTCCGCCTTGGCGATGTTTCTTTCTCATCAATCCTTTTAGGTGAAAACTGTTGCCTGTAATTCCTCCTTGGTGAGGGCCATTCCTCATCTCTCCTGCTAAATGAGGGTTGTCTCTCGTGGCTGCTTGAACGTGATCGATAGTGAGAGGAGGTGGGCTGATCACACCATGGAGACGGAGACCTTTTGATTAGAAAATAACATATATCTCAGTGACTTTTCAGAAAATATGTTATTAATCTTACTATTTTGATATTCTGCAGTAAAACATGTTGGTACTATACAATCCAGGTTGTCTTTAACATCTCAAACCTTTCTCCTGACAGACCTGTGAGTGCCTCTAAAGCTGTGTGGCGACCTCGATCTGTCTCTTCGATCCCTGGAGCCACGGTGGTGGTGGTGTGGTGAAGTAGAGGGTGATCTACTTCTAGATCGGTGCCACTGATCCTTCAAGCCACGATAAGAGTCTGGACTGTGTGAGTAGGAAGGAGATCTACTACTGTCATAACGCCACGGGCTGCTGGAGCGGGAACTACTTCTGGAATCATCCCATCTCCTCTGAAATCCGTGATAGTGGAATGGACTTAGAGAGCGGGAATTACGCCTGGTTTTCTGGTGGTACTGTGAAGTCTGACGACTTGAAGGTGAATGCTCAGCTGTCCTACTTTGAAAAAGGAAAAAATAACAAAAAAGGCATGTTTAGATAACAGAAAATCTACATAGATCTGCAGGATACTTGTTCATATTTGTCTGAGGACGAAGAGCTTTACCTGAGGAACTGGAGAACCTCACCGTCCCACTTTGGAAATCTATGTGAAATAAAGTGCACCTATTTAAAGAAGTGGTCACTTGGTTTATTTGGAGTATAACATCCAGATAAACCTTATAAACAAATTCTCATATAGTTCATAATTTAACTTCTGCCTGCCTTCCTACAATGAGGTTTAATAATAACATAAATGATGACCTGTCCAGCATTTGCCAACTCCAATGGATCCTTCTTAATGAAAGTTTATTTTCAATAAATAACAATAAAACTCTTTACTAGAAAAATTTAACAGAAGACTCACGCTTTCCGGAGGAGTCTGCAGCTGTCAAGATGAAAGCTGGTATTCTGGTGAGAGAGCCAATCCTGGTAGTAAACAAACAAGTATTTAGAAAGGAATCACTGTCATAAGAACAGCATGATTCTTCATTAAATATTTCAATATGGTGATTTGGGAAGTGGTTCTGGTCTGTGATCGTCTATTTGTGGCTGATTTAATAGTTTTGTTTCTAATTTTCTAGTTGAAGTGAAATGTATTACTCTGCGTGGCTTAGTTACTCAAAAACAACCTGTTCCACTTAATAGGAGTGTTATCTTTATGTATATATATCTGTATATTAAGCTGTAGGAACATACATTCCCTTTGCTGATGTGTGTTAGTTACAAGCAGTGCATAACACAACAGTTTTCTCTCTCTGTTGAGGAAGGAAAATAGGTTCTAGGTCCAGGTCTCACTGACAGTAGGTCATGACCACTGTAGAAGTAGATAGGAGGACATTTGTTGCAGTTTAGGGGGATAATCATTAATCAAGTAGACTGACAAACAACTGGGAAAGGTCACATCTGCTGATGTGACCCGTTTTAATGGACGAGTGATAGTATAAATGTGAGGAACCGCTCCTCTGAGATCTGCTGAGAGTTAGAATGCAGTCTCTCTGATGCGCATCAGTAAAATAAATATTGCTTGAATGGAATAATATTGTTGTTTGGCTCATCCTTCCATTAGGTTCTCATCCTAAAACAAGAACTACAGGGTATATGCAGGAATCTTGAAGTTAAATTCAATGCATTTTCAAGACTTTTTCAAGACCGTCTCAATATTTTTTAATACCTCACTGCCATTCTGGTTATGCGGCAGCGTTCATGAGGTTCTCTTCCATCTTAAAGAGCATATTTTAAGTTAGACACTCCCTTAAACAAATGTTTAGAGAAATATAATAGAAACTTTTTCTGAATAAAAATTTACACAAATTCAGCTTATTTAGGCTCTTGGATTCGTTTTTGTGAGAATTGTCAATTTTTTCACCAAACCGGAAGTGACGACAGTTCAGGGAGACCGTTCGTTCTCTATATAGAAAACTGATCCACTGATCACTACTTGTGACGAGCAAAACAAACCCCTAGAGTGCCGTTATTTTATTACTTTATTACTATAGTGAGCAGTTATTTTATTAAGATTAAAAAAAAAAAGATAAAAACAATCAGTCCTGTAAGGCTGTACCCTGTCGGTCCAGCTGTAGACCGTGACCCACCTCCTCACTTGGGTCTGGGTAAAATACCAGCGTTTAGCACCAGGTTTTGATCATCAGAGCTCCAAACATTGAGCTGCGTTCAGGTGGATTGTTAAGAAATGAAAGAGTTTATAAAAAGTTTCACAGGATGCAGCTAAACGGTTCGAGGCTGACCGAAACAGTGTCGGGTCAGGCTGGAAACCCCGCCGTGAAGCCCCTCTTGGTAGCCCCGCTGGGAACGGGAATCCCCTCTGGAGAGCATCGCAGCATGGATTTACTGTACCCCGCCAGCCAGGTGAGGGTCAGACACCTGAAGGAAATGCTCTCATGAAATCGCTGATCGGTACCGGACTACGACCCACCACGAACCGTACCAAACCTGGCATGGAAACGAGACTCAAGTCTCCCCGTTAGCTCCTGTTAGCTGCTGTGTGCTAACAGCGGTTCCGGTGAATGGATCGAAGTAACGGCGCCTGTTTAGAGTCACACTGAATGTTTTTCGTTGGTATGTGGGACTCCCATCACATCCAGTCCTGGACTAGACCAGGACCACCGGGGTTTTTCGTCTCCAAACAGAAGTCACCGTACCGGTAAGGAAGCCGTCCCATTGTTGACTCAGTGTCCTGACAGACTGGCGATTGGCATTCACAAACATAATAAATATAATTTAGCATTTTTTATTAAAATGAATTCACACCGACTTGATTAAAGAGTGCTCTAACCTAAAACTAACAACTCATCGCCGACAGCGAGCAGGCAGCTGGCAGACTAGAGCGGTGCCAGTCTGAGATGTTAAAGTAGTTTAGCTTTAAAAAATCTACACAATGATTAAAACAAGCATCTGTTACACAAACTCCACACAACAAAGGGCTCAAATGATCATATTTATGGGATTATTGATTGTACAGAGTGTTAAATTATCCTACAAATACTTTATTTATCTACATCAGACAACACTGTAAGCAGCGCCACCTAGCTAGGAGCTCCCTTAGCTGACGTCACAGGTCCACATATGAGAGAAAAAAAGCGTTTTTAGAAGCTTTGCAAAAAGGGGCACTTTGGACTAGAAAAATGGTTTAAAAAAATGTATTGTAAAACAAAATACCCTCAATAAACATTTCAAATAGTATTTTTGGACAGAGTTTTATCAGAATTTAAAAAAAAAAAGAACTTAAAATATGCTCTTTAACATTTCGGTGAGTTTGTAATACTCACCGGGAACACCAGAGCGTACATTGTGCTTTTGAACTTCTGCACCGCCCACCCTGGTGCTCTGAGAGAAGGATTACTAACGCACCCTTTGTTTCCCATTCTCTTTTTAAAGAAAAATGACTAAATACACACACAATTACAGGACTCAAACTGTTGGACATCAAATTCAGATTCTTCCGTTCCAAAATTTAAGACTTTATAAAGCCGTGATAAGACTTTTTAATACTTTATAAGGGTCTTGAATTTCCCAAACTTGATTTATCACCTTTTAATACTTTTCAAGACTCCGCGGATACCCTGAACTAGGGGAGCAGAAGCTAACACACAACATAGTATAGGTTGAACATTGAATATGTGACACACAGGTTTACAGCTACATGGACACATACTGAATAAAGTTTAAAGTCCCTGGAGAGACTGATACACGTCTTAAAGGTATGGACACAGGTGAGGAAAACAACTCCAACTAGCTTTAAACATACAGAGCTTTAAAAAGTAAATGCCCCCTTACAGATCTATTCTGTTATTGCTTTTTTGTCATGGTTAAAAATTTCAGATCTGCAAATCATTAATTCATTGTGATTAACCACATTATTAGAAAAGCTGAGTTCATGTCCACCAGCCACACCCGGACCTGATTACTGCCAGACCTATAGAATTTAAAAAATCACTTCTATAGAAACTGTCTGACAACATGAAGGAGGCTAAAAGATCTCAAAAAGCAACACATCACATCCTATTTCTAAATAAACGTAAAAACAAAAGAACCCAGAATAACATCTAAAGCACTGCAGGCCTCATCTGGTTAAAGTTACGGTCTGAGGTCATGATTTAGCAATAAGAAAAAGACAAAACTAAAATGACCTCCATGAGAGAGTTCCAAGGTCAAACCCTCTCCTGACCAAAAACAACACAAAGGCCTGTTTCAGAAGCATCTTATTGATCCCCCAAAACTTTTGAAAATGTTAATTCTGACTGATGAGACACAAGTGGAACTTTCTGGAAGGTGCGTGTCTTGTTCCACGTGGAGTCTAAAGGTCAACAGATGTCACTGGTCATACTGACCCCACACGTGCACGTTCTGCCTCTAAAACAAAGTCTACTTCTGAAGCCAAAACAAATGCTTTATTTTCTCCCACTCTCCAAACTCCTTATCCACACCTGGTTGTTAGACACAATAAAGCTTTTGCATTCTTCACTCTGCTTACAGAGACACCAGGACCTGACCCAGATCTACAGATGTCCTGAAGAAACTCGTAATTTTCTTATTAATAATTTTTTTTTAAATTCCTCTTTCTTAACAGACTCTGATGACAAACGAATACCAATAATTCTTTTACCTAAGGTGACTTTCATCAGAATTTCATCCGGCCCATGTGATATTGATCACCAAGGCCATCACAAGTCACCATCTACAGGAAGGACTTCCTTTGAACTCGTGAGACGGACTTCTCAGGACAGCCTGGATCCACCAGGAGCTGATCTCGGCTAGACTGATTTCAGATTGCTCATAATAAATGATCAATTATCAGTAATTAATTACTAAAATCAACTCAGCCAGGTTAATATTATAATTTCTCAACTTCACACTCTTTAAGAAACTTAAATTAGACCCTTTTATAACATCTCTAATCATTTTGATAAATGTTTATTGTTTTATTTTGTAAATAATTTAGGAAAATATAATAGTAAATAAATTTTTATAAAACTATATTTTGCCTGTGTGTGAAATTATTAATAAGTGTTGATTCCCTGGTAACCCAAAAGAACCTATTTCTAGAGTCAATCAGATATTAAAGGCCTAACGAGGTTAATGACTCATAGTATGTGAGACATTACACTCCATTAGATACTTTTAATATTTTAAGTGTAACAACTTTACAAACATTACACAATATTTCAGAAAAACACCATCGTACCAACAGTCAGACATGGTGGTAGTGTGGTGGTCTGGGGCAATTCAATCAAATCATCGTTTGAAAACCGCATTTTGTATTTACTCAGATTATTTTTGTCTGACACTGAAATTTGACTGCTGATCTGAAACATTTAAATGTGACGAGTCAGCAAAAACAGAAGAAACGTGTAAGAGGGTGAATACTTTTTCACAGCCCTGTATCTAGAGCAGTAAGCTAGCTTTTATCCCTGATTTAATACCAGCTAAACTAGATTACAGTTTATTAAAAAGAACAGATAAAGGATGAATAACTACAGATTTTATGGGACAAACTCCAGCAGGACCTGTCACAAACGTTTAAGCAGCCCAACATGGAGAGCATTTTAGAGCATTTGGCTGTAAACTGTAAATGAGGTATTTCAAAGCCCCACTGGTAAAAGACAGCAATAACAGGGCTACTAGCGCCCTCTGCTGGAGACGTTACAACTCAACAGGAGACTTCTCATATTTTGTGAAGCTATCCATTTTTAAAAACCCTTCTGGGGAGAAAGAAAAATGCAATATGGACTAATCTTAAATGTGGAGAGTACACCTGAACCTCAAATGGTGATGTTCTGTAACATATGGCTGTAAGGAACATAGAAAAATAAACTATATACTGGGTATTGATGCTACTATCACACAAAGAGGTGACTATAAACTGGCTTCAGCCTTTCCTACCTACCTCAGAACAAATGGACTCAAAGACTAAAAGAAGACAGCAAGTTTACAACTCTGAACAGTTCTTATGAAAGATGATCGTCTGTGATTTTATATTTGAGAACGTGAAATGAAAGGCCAAGCTGTGATGGACATGTCGAGAACTATGTTGTAAGAAATGCTATTAAAAAATTAAAATTTTCTTAAAGATGGGGATAAAATAGACTTCACTCACCTGCATGTGAACACATTCTTTGTTACACAGACAGCAGGTATGAGGGAAGACTCTCGGTGTGGTCGCTGCGTAGTCATTAACCATTGGTGGAGTAGGCAGATCTGTGGGATGAGTTCTTTCAAATACAGGCTGCTGACTGGAAGGTGGAGGAACTGCTTTTGTAGAAGAGACCAGATACCTCACATCTATCATAACTTGAGTCTGCTGTGTTGCTTTGTAATGCACATAGTTCTGTTTCATCTGCTGTTTCCTCTTCTCGCCAACCGTTTTCCTTTTTCTTTTCTCACTTTTACAGTTCTTAAGCTCTAGACTGTTAAGACTCTTAGAGCAGGTTTTTTTGTTTTTTGATGCCGACAGACAGCCTGGCTCTGGTTCTGTTAAAGGATGGTTTTTGGAGGCTTTAGACTTGAGAGTTTTTGTGTTTTTTATTTTCCCTTTTGGTTTGGTCTGTACTTGTTTCGTTGAGTCTCTTCCTGGATGAACCACAGAGCCCTTCTTTGAGCGGAGGCTGGTGCTATTTACCCGCCCTGCACTTTTTAGCAGCGATTTCTTACTGCAACCACTGGGTTTTTGTTTGTCTGGTAGTACTGTAGCTCCACCAACACCACAGTCTCTACTGGTCTTTCCTATCTCATCTTTAATAATAGAAAACTTGTCAGGATGCTCGTAGTCGGTCACTTTACTTCGTTTCAGAATGCTTTTCGGCATCTTGTCCTGGTTCACTGCTGGTCCTTTAGAAGAATTTAAACACTTTTGCAAACTTGTGTTTGGATTAAGTTCAGCTGCGTTTTCTGCAGCTTTTTTCTGCTTCTGAATTCGAATCTGACGCAAAATGAAAGGCAGAGTGTCAGGAGTGATCTCATCTTCAGGGTAGAAGGCAAGATCCACCAAGTCCTGTTTTTCAAGTCCAAAGTCCAGGAGGAGGTTTTCAGCTGACTCTGCAGTGTACCTGGGTGGACTGGTCCCAGAAGATCTGTTCAATCCTGGGATTTCTTCTAAACCTGGAATGGACTGCACATCATCTACCTCCTCATCATTTGCAATTCTCTTGCCATCACATTTTACATTTTTCCTCTTGAGAGACCCTTGAGCATCCTTGTGTGGTGATCGGGATCGGCTGCTGGCTCTTCTATCCGTGGAACCACGGAGGTGACGAGGTGAGCTGGACTGTGATTCACTTCTGGGTTTTTCAGATTGACCCTTCAAGCCATGACGAGGGGCTTGGCTGTGCTGATTGGAAGGAGAGCTACTACTTTGGTGATGTGGGGTGTTTGAGCAGAAACTGCTCCTAGATTCATCTCTTCTTCCCTCTGAGCCGTGGGACCTGAGTGGACTACGTGACCAGGAATGACTCTCACATCTGGTTTTCTGTTGATGATGCTGCGAAGTGTGAGAAGTTGAAAGCGAAGGTTTGTTTTTTTTACTTTGAGCACTATTAGAACTGAAAACAAAGAAAAGCAAAGTTAGAAAATGTTCAAAAGTTAACAAGGTACTTGTTTGAGTTTGGGCAGTTTTACCTGAGTGATGGTCGTACATCATCACCCCACTCGTGACACCTGTGTGAAAAAACATTTTTCACATAGTTAAAGGTAGGGCTGGGTATCGTTAAATATTTTTCGATACTACTACTTTAACGATACCTGGTTTTCGATACCGGTACCTTAACGATACTTTTTTCGATACCTATATGTATAATTCTTAGAGAAAATAACAAGTACTTAAAGTTTTTTTTTTTAATTAAACAAAAAAAAAAAAACAGTTTTATGGCATATTTATGCATTTATTATTATTATTATTTATTTATCTCTTCCCACTGGAATTAACTAAGGCTGTCATACAATCCAGGTACTCTTTCTTTTGTTGTTTTGTTTCTGAAAGGGAAACTGAATATCCAGATGTAAGAGTTATTTGGTTTTTGTTATGGAAAAACAATCAGAAATACAGGAAAACTAATCCGTTTTCATTATTTCATTATTCCCTTTTTGCTAATAAAGAGTACATGGATTCAGGTCGACCAGAAACTAGTGTTACTCTGGAGGTGTCAGGATGGGAGCACAGGAAAAACTGAACCAGAGGAGGAAAACCCATCCACATCGTTGCTGATAAAAAGAGCCTATATGGTCTCTAATAAAAAGTAAATCCTCCTAAATAAAACAAGTACGTCTCGTGGCCTCGCAGATTTTTTAAATGCAATTTAAAAAACAGTGCATGTGTTCTGCGTCGTCCTGAGGAGGCTGCAGCTCCGACGCCTCAGCAGGTGAAAACGGAGCTGCGGGGTTAAACACGGTGTTCAGGTCTGGTCTTTTTAATCTGCCGTTCTGACGGTCCGGTCGGTACCAACGAGAGTGTTTAAGAGGAAGGTCTCGCTTCGTCTACCTCCGCTTCTCCAGACCCGGGTCACGGATCGCGTCTGACTTTTTTTTTTTTTCGCCGTAGCTGTTGAGGAGAGGAGGGGAGAGGAGCAGAGGGAGGGGCTGGGGCTGTGTGTGTGTGTCCCTCAGCCTGTGTGTGCGCCGATCAGAGCGGTGCATTTAAAGGGACATTTTATTGTAAAAGTACCGAAACGTAGTATCGAAAAACTTTTGTTTTTTCTGTACCGGTACCTACCGAAGGTTTTCGGTCGGTACCACAGTAGTACCGTGTTACGATACCCAGCCCTAGTTAAAGGTGAAATATCTGATTTTTTGAAAATATAACTACTAGACAAACCTTACAGTACACTTTTTTATTATTAATAAACCCTGACATAAGTTTCACAACAATCAGGGTTTGATAGTGTGGCATGGCAGCACGACTTATGTTTTTCAGCCATACGGTCTCATCCTAATTTAGAAGAGGAATGCAAGTAAGCATGGAGGATAGATGGACTCTTTACAGAAGGTATGGTACTTTGCAAAATCATATGGAGGCGTGAGGTCCCACTCCCCAGGGTTGGTGCACCTTGCCTGTTTGGGTGCATCTGAAGACAGAAGCTTTGAGGGGTTCAGGGGAAGGAATGTGTGTGTGTGTGTGTGTGTATGTCCAAAGTGCCTATAAAAATGGCTGTTCGTGGAGAGAGGAGGAGTTAATCTGTGTAACACTTGTATTTTTTCATTTATAAAAAAAAGTCCTTTCTTCTTGTGGAGGCGTAGTAACTTGGTGCTGAGAAAATAATGCAAAAGGAGGAGTTTTTGTTATGATGATCTTCCAGGTGGCAAGTCTGGCTTTGGAAGAGTGAGGGAAAACAAAGCACTTGGTTTGGTTTTAAAAGCAGGCGTTGTTTCTGGGGCAAAGCCTGCAGTTCGGGGCAGCATTAGCTCAGGCCGGTCTGGTAACCGGAGGGTCACCGGTTCGATCCCCAGGTCCGGCTGGGTTAGATTGTCGTTGTGTCCTTGGGCAAGACACTTCACCCAACTTGCCTGTGTGAATGTGAGTGTGACTGTGTGTGAATGTTGGTGGTGGTCAGAAGGGCCGATGGCGCAGAATGGCAGCCTCGCTTCTGTCAGTCTGCCCCAGGGCAGCTGTGGCTACAGACGTCTGTCGTAGTTTACCACCACCAGAGTGTGAATGAATAATGCAACTCTGTAAAGCGTCTTTGAGTGACCTGAAAAGCGCTATATAAAACTGATGCATTATTATTATTATTATTATGTCTGCAAATGTCTGATCAGGACGATGACCAGTGACATCTGTTAACCTTTGACATCTGCGTGACCTTTTGACTCCTACATCTGGCTGGAGGAGGGAGCTACATGGGGGAGTTTGTGTGTGTGTGTGTGTGTGTGTGTGTGTGTGTGGGGGGGGGGGGATGGAGGGCACAGATGGAATTGTACAAGCAGAGATAGGAGGAGACAGGTTACAGTGAGCTGAGAAGAAGAGGTTGGCATCTAGCAATAACACATTTAACACTAAGTACAAAGTTTAGAGCAGAACAGAGTCTAAACAACATCCATGATTTGGGAGGATGACTTCTTTGTGTGCAATATCAAATGAAACTAAAAGAAAATACAAAGACCTGAGCACAGAGAGGAAGTAAGCTAGCCCTACTTTAGATAACGCTTCCATGTGTAAATACATGAGAACTTACAGACAATGTACTCTCAGATACTATCAAAATTACTTCTATTGATATATAAGGTTTTTGCTATTTCGCAAAAACTGACTAAATGATAAAAAAAAAACAAGATGAGTACAAAAAATTATCTCAGGATCAAATATTTTGCAACTAAAGAAATCTTCTAAACCAAACAACATGTTCGTCTGGACACAGTCTCACATTAGTGGTTACAAAACTAAAATAACCCCCCAAAATACCAAATCTAATACTTTTAAAAGTAATGCACTTCTTAAATTCCAACAAAAGACAACAAAGCCATTTGAGAATCAACAAAATCAAATAAATTACAGATTATTTACTATGTAGTGCTTGTTAAAACACAGTGGAGATGTTAAAACAGCTCATATCTATAAAAAGGATGACAGCTGATCTACGGGACTAAACAAGGCTAGAGTAGTTAGTGTTGCGCCGCGTAGCACCCGAGCCGTGATTTCAAAACAAAACCTTTTATAGTCAGTGTGAGTTGTCTCACGGGGGTTGCCACAACACGTCCTAAAAGCGCCAGTCTGCTCCACGGCGCTAAAGATACGCGTATCGCAACATTTTGGAGTACTTTATAATGCAGAAATTACGACAATACGCTGAACCGCTACTAGTACAGCAAACATAAACATCCGCCAGTACATGGATGAGGAGCGATTCATTGTGAAATATTTAATTGAGCTTCTAGAAACAGACTATTCCAATAAATAGCTCACTGCCCCATTGTTGAAGAACTAAAAGATAATCACACGAAACACGACAGTAGTTCTGACCAGATACAGACTAAAAGATGCGCTTCATACTTCTTGTCTCAGTTCCCGCAAGATATTGTGACTATCGTGTGATTTTGCAGGCTGCGTTCAACGGTGCTCCGCTTCAGGAGAGACTTGAAAACTTGTCAAAGAAACGGCGCTACTGGGGAGCAGCGCTAATTTCTCCTGTGGGACCCAGACTTTAATCTATTTAAAATCAGACCACTCCACTCATCAGGAGAGGAGCATAACGCTAGGAGTGATGCTGATCTATAAAAAATCTTTAAGATTTGAAGAGGCGACTCACTGTTTGTGGAGAAGTCTCCATTTCTCAATGCTGGTTTTCTGATGGGGGAGCCAATCCTGGTAGTCAAACCAACAACACAATGTAAAAAAAAAATCCTTGACCATCACTGTAATGAGTTTAAATATGCCATCACAATAAAGACACTTTTTATGGTTACAGGTGCCTGGAAAGTGCTTTAATTCTGTAAATTTTGTTCTGAAATTGTCAATCAACCTGCTGTAAAATGAGCATTTCACAAAAAAACAAGTAGAAAACAATAAATTATATTAAATTAAATGGTGCAAATACTCACCTGCATGTGAGCACATTCTTTGTCACGCAGGCAGCTGGTGTGTGGAAAGATTCTCGGTGTGGTCGCTGCGTAGTCGTTAACCGTGGATGGTGTAGGCCGACCTTCAGAATGAGTCCCTTTAAATACAGGCTGCTGACTGGAAGGTGAAAACGGCAAACGATGGATGTTCGTTGTACATGGGGTGGGATGAAGTGGCTTTTTGGAAACAGCCTTCTTAACTACAAACTGTTGACTGGACTTTGAAGAAAGTTTATCCATCTTGGATTCTGGTTTATTGTGTCTTTCCGCCTTATGTTTCACCAGAATCTTAGCTTTTTGTTGCACGTAGTTCTGCTTCGTCTGCTGATGTTTTCTCTCCTCGACAACCGTTTTCCTTTTGTCTTGAGTTTTTCTTTTCTCACTGTTGGAGCTCTTAAACTCTAGACTGTTAAGACTCTTAGAGCAGGATTTTTTGTTTTTTGACGCCGACAGGCAGCCTGGATCTGATAAAGGATGGTTTTTGGAGGCTTTAGACTTGAGAGGTTTTGTGTTTTTTATTTGCCTTTTTGGTTTGGTCTGTACTTGTTTCGTTGAGTCTCTTCCTGGATGAACCACAGAGCCCTTCGTTGAGCTGAGGCTGGTGCTATTTACCCGCCCTGCACTTTTTAGCAGCGATTTCTTACTGCAACCACTGGGTTTTTGATTGTCTGATAGTAATGCAGCTCCACCAACACCACAGTCTCTACTGGTCTTTCCAATCTCATCCTTAACAATAACACACTTGTCAGGATGCTCATCTTCAAACACTTTACTTGGTTTCAGAATGCTTTTTGGCATCTTGTTCTGGTTCTTCACGGTCACTTCTGAATCTAAACAGTTCTTTAAACTCATACTGGTGGTTGGATGAAGTTCAGATGAGTTTCCTGCAGCTTGTTTCTGCTTCTGAATGCAAATTTGATGCAAGATGAGAGGCAGGCTGTCAGGAGTGATTTCATTTTCAGGGTAAGCAGCAAGACCCACCAAGTCCTCTTTTTCAAGTCCAAAGTTCAGGAGGAGGTTTTCAGCTGACTCTGCAGTAAACCTGAGTGGACTGGTCCCAGAAGGTACAGTAGATCTGTTTGATGCTGGGATTTGATCAAAATCTAAACCTGGAATGAACTGAACACCAGCGTTTACCTGTTGAGCAAATCCTTGAGCATCCTTTGTGTCTCTTCTGCCTATCAGCGTCCAGTCTAAGGAGCTGCTGTCAACATCAGAAGTCAGTTTAAGTCCTTGAGAAGTTGATGACATTGAATAGAAAGTCCTGCCTGCGTTCGAGGTAGGATTCTCATCTCTTTGAGTGTCGGTAAAGTGACGTCCCACCTCTTTGTGACTCCAAATGAGCGAGCTTGCAGACCTCTCAGTGGTTTTATGTGATACGAAAGCATTCTGATCAGGCCTGACGCTCGCTGGCAGAGTCAGCTGTGGAGATACTGATCTGCCCAAGTTGGTTGGAGGTGAGGATGAAGTTCCAGGAGAGGTCAAGCTGAATGTAGGACCCAGGCCAAAAAACAACTTGTGAATATCTTTTTGTAGCTGTTTAATAGAAGGTTCACCCTGAATCTGAGTGGATTTGGGTTGAGACATGATGTCAGCAAACATCTGAAGGAGAAGAGATCAATGTCTTTGCAGTAGAATGAACTCTGGAGAAACTAAAGCCATCAACTGGATCGTTCCTCTCCGTGTGCTGATCTGATCTCTCCTGTCAGTTCAGTCCATCAACAGGACGCCGAGTCTGTCACTGAAAGTAAAGAACAAAGGAGGTCAAATCATCAAATTCATTGACAAGGAACTTACAGAGCAGAGCAAAAAAGTATTTAACTTTACAAAAACAAGGGAACTGAACACAAACTGAATATTTTAATACTCAAAAAGTAATTAGCTAACCCAAATAAGCTTTAAAAAAACATCATCTGTCCAAAAGCTTCATTCAGATTCACGGTCTTAAAAAACATTTTACAAAAAACTGCTCATTTTTAGATAGGGGATGAATGTTCCACTCCCTGTACGTAACTACCACAAACTCTTAATTTTCTAAATTCATGAATGAGAAGACATCTCATTTCAGTGAAAACAGTTGTTGGTTTGAGTATTTCAGAAATTTTTGTTATTCGTTTGTTGCATGGGGACAAACCAAACGTTAAGAATAAAAAATACTGATATTTTATAGCTAAGTCTATAAAATATTTATAGCCTTAGAGAATTTGCATCAAATGCCCCCAGATGGGTCTTTAACAACCATCTCTTACTACAGAGGATGATGTGTGGGTTAAAAAGTCTTGTTGATGTCAGGCTGGTTCTAGATGACAGAAAGACAACAGCAACTCAAATAACTGGTTCCAAACCATGGTCTGCAGAACATCCCCTCTGAATCACATGCTGAACCTTGAAGGAGATGGACTACAGCAGACCTAGCGGGAGGAGGCTGCCTTGTGGGCGCTCGGGGTTCGATGCCCGGCCCGGCCATGTATGGAAGTATCCTTGGGCAAGATACTGAACCCACAACTTCCTCCCTTGTAAAGAGATTCTAAACACTAGTTAAAAAACAAACTGCGTGACGCTTTCATGTCACTATGAACCAGAACCTCCGAAGAATGTTTACAACACCTTTATAAACATATAGAAAACTACCTCAAAATAAACTTTAGAATGACTCAAAACTTGACTTTATTAAGTCTGAGGTTAAACTGTGTTATAATAATAAAATGCATCACTTAATTGTCACACAGAAACAACTAAAATCTTTTAAAAATATCACTACACGCGTTAGTTTTTAGCAACTTAGCCTAGCCTGCGCGTCCATTAGTTAGCTTACTCACTAGCTCGCGCTAGCGTCGGTGTTCGATTAGCCGCCTGTGAACGGTCCAATTACGGTAATAATTACCGTTAACAACTCGTGACGTAGTGATTTTATTACCCACTTTTCTGAAGGTGGACTCGATCTATTTGCAGTGTGTTTATTTTTTTCTTCCACGTCGAGTCGCTTTAGCAAAAAAAAAGGCTCATCACTGCCACCAACTGATACGGAGATGAATAGGGCCTCTCTATGGCGCTGAATAGGGCTTGTGATCGTGACGTCATCATACGACACTGCCGCCATGTTGGCAGCTTGTTTGTCTTTTCTCTTCTGGTAGTAGAACGCTCACTCGGTCTTGCGGCTTCGTTTGATTGTTTTAGGGTTTTCTTTTACATTAATTTAATCAACAATGGTAACTCGTTGCTGTGTTGTGGGCTGCAAAAGCGCAACACATGATCACAGGGGGGAAAAAGTACAAAACGGGCTAACTTTCCACCGTTTTCCTGCTTGGAGACAGAATCATGGAGACCAAGTATCCAAGATAACAAAGTCTCGTCGGCTCGCTTGGATCGCAGCTGTAAGGCGACGAACCATCAGCTTCCAGAATATCCCGGTGTCGATGAGAGTGTGTTCTCTACATTTTCATTCTGGTAAGTTAAATATGTTTTCTATATTTTTTATACATTTTTTTTCTTTCCTTCAATCGCTACCATACATGCACTGCAAAAACTGATTTCTAAGAAAGTAAAATAGCCTTGTTTTTAGACATTTTGTCTTATTTTTGTCTAAAAAGAAAATATATTCTTACAGCCCTACTTGAAATAGGTTAATTCTTCTTAAATATGGTCAAAATTTCTAGATTTGAGCAAAAAAAGAAATCTACCAATGGGGTAAGCAAAATTTGCTTGGCTAGATTCCTTAAAACTAGCAAAATTTGCTGCATTTAGAACAATATGCTAGTTTTAATGAATGTAGCCAAGCAAATTTGCTTACCCCATTGGCAGAATTTTTTGCTCAAATCTAGATAATTTGACCATATTTAAGAAGGTTTGGCCTATTTCAAGTAGGGCTGTAAGGATATATTTTCTTTTTAGACAAAAATAAGTCAAAATGTCTAAAAACAAGGCTATTTTACTTTCTTAGAAATCAGTTTTTGCAGTGTGTAGGCTAATGCGCGGACACTGAAACAGCACAACTTCTTCTGCTACACTTCTGTGGGATGACCATTTTAATTCCTTTACTAGGAAAACCAGCAAATGAAATGTATGCCACTCATCCGGATTGGGCACCATCACTACACTTGGGCCACACTGAGACTAAGGCCACAGATACTGCACGATATGAAAGAAATGAATCAAGAAAACGGAAGAGGACTGACGGTACAACAGCAATGGATGAGACGGGTGACTTTGTTCTACCAGGTGAGCATTACAAAGCTATCTTTTGTTAAGTTAATTCTGTGTTGTTCTTTTAATTCCATTTTTCTTTTTTTCAGCTAGTAGTAAGAGCTATTTTCTTTACCTTTTAGCTGACAGTGTCGGCTTCCATCTGTTGCCTGCTCTGATAAAAGGTAAAAACAAAAGCTCTTACTAATCTCTGTAAATAAAAGGAAAAAAAGCTAATTTGATTGACAGAGCCAACAGATTAAAGACCTTATATTTTTTGTTACAGTTTCATGTGGCACATAAAGCTAAAAAAAAATATCCGTATCTGATCCACAGTGGAAACACCTGCACCTGAGGATGGAGCCGACCAGGAGCAGATGGCAGAATGTGACTTCTGTCAGCGTCGACGTGAAGAAATCAACCGGCTGATGGAAGAGAACAGGGCCTTGAAATTTGAGCTAAGCCAGAGAAAAATGGATGAACATTTCCTGAAGGATGACGACGCCAAAGTGAAGTACTACACTGGACTTCCACACTTTGAAGTTCTCATGAGTCTTCTAGCCTGTGTTCAACCATACATGACACAGAGCAGTAAAGTCCTTTCACCTTTTCAGATGCTTTTCATGACACTCATGCGCCTTCGACTAAATTTGCCAATGCAACACATTGCACACATCTTTAGTGTAGAAAGAACAACTGTTTCCAAAACATTTAGTAACATCATACATGTTTTGCATGCACGCATCAGCCCGATGGTTAACTGGCCAGGACGAGATGCCTTATATGCAACTATGCCACATCAGTTTGTGGAGGCCTTTGGGAAGCGTGTTGCCGTTATTCTGGACTGCTTTGAGATATTCACACAGAAACCATCTAATGTTAAAGCTCAAGCTCAGTCATATTCCCACTACAAACACAGTACAACTATGAAGTACCTTATTGGTGTTACACCACAGGGTTCTGTTGCTTTCATGTCCAAGGGGTGGGAGGGGCGTGTCAGTGATGAGCACATAACTGATAACTGTGGTATTCTTGACAAATTATTACCTGGAGATCTAGTTTTAGCTGATCGAGGCTTTGACATACAGGACAGTGTGGGACTTATGTGTGCTGAGGTGAAGATCTCCGCCTTCACTAAAGGACGCTGTCGGCTGGATGCAAGAGATGTGGAGAGTACAAGGAAAATTGCCCACCTCCGAATTCATGTGGAAAGGGTGATTGGAACTGTTCGCAACAGGTACGATTTTTTGTCTGCTAAAGTACCTATTCACATGGTGTTGCCATGCAACGAGGAAGACATGACTTTTCTTGATAAAATTGTTTCTGTATGTTGTGCTTTGACAAATATGAGCCCAAGTGTTGTGCTGAAATAAATATGCAGTAAGTACAAGTGTGTTGCATCTGTCCATAATAAAAATACATGTCTTATAAAAGCAATTACTTTCACAGTTGTATTTTTTAAGATTTATTTCCAAATTGTGCAACTTGACAACGCAGAGCAGTTGGAATGCTTCAAAGTAAAATGGAACAAAAATTTGCTAAATCTTACTTGGGCAATGTAATATGTAAACAATCTCTGTAAATGCAGTAAACAATGACAACTGTAAGAGTAAATACCAAAAACAGAGGTAGTACAATTTCTTAAAATGAATATAAATAGATTTTTCTCTTCTATTGCACAAATAATATAAGGCTTTGGACATCTGTGTGACTACAGACAAGCATCACAGAACCAGGACTCATCTCTTGCAGTGTTTGCATCTAGTCCAACACAGTTAAGGTGGAACCACTGCATTTTACAGTCACAGCAAATCATGTCATCCTGCACTTCAGGCCCTCAACACAAACACCACATATTTTCTTTATTACATTTAGTAAGTACGTAAAGTTTATTTATATAGCACCTTTCACTGACATAAATCACAAAGTGCTTCACAAACAACAGAATAAAACTTGATTAAGAAACAAAGAACCAAAAGCATCAAGATAAAAATAAATAAGACTATTAAAGGAAATGAAAACAAAGAACAGATTAAAATCTCTTAGACAAAATAAAAGATTATTAAAACAAATAAGATAATTAAACAAGTTAAAAATATTAAAATACATAATGATTGAGGTACAAATAGTAATGGTTCAACACCAATAAAGAACATAAAAGATTTTATTAAAAAGCAGTTTTGAACAATTTCTCTTCCTCGCTCTCTTTCTTTCTTTTACTTCTGCAGACATGACTCCCAGAAGCTGGCATCTGGTTTGACTCAAATGACAACCAGATCTTTCTGTGTCCACAGTGTTTGGACTCGGTAACAGATATTTGTGTCTGAACCTGTGTGTAACATCTGCATCCTCTTTTCAGCTTGAATGTTTTGTCCACAAGATGGGGACAGAAGTCCC
This sequence comes from Callopanchax toddi, assembly GCA_006937965.1. Taxonomy (NCBI): domain Eukaryota; kingdom Metazoa; phylum Chordata; class Actinopteri; order Cyprinodontiformes; family Nothobranchiidae; genus Callopanchax; species Callopanchax toddi. Next base: position 1,224,506 of record SSNR01000133.1, read on the forward strand.
TGTCACCATCACAAGCCTCTCGAACAGTTGAGTTTTTGCGCTTAGCTGGACACTTAATTTCTAAGCAGCCTTTCCCACAGCAGTCACAGTGCAACAATCCATCCAGTGATGCACCTACCCGTGGAAACCCAGGTTGATGCAGAAGCCAGACTGCTCAATCGTCAGCTTTGTGTGGTGTGGTGCCTGCTTGGCCTGATAAGCACTCCTTGCAGTCTCTTCATGCTCCATTCCTCATTTTGTGTGTTTCGTAGTCAGAAATGCTGTTGGATAACACACTTTCCTCACTGTGGAGTGTGGACACAGCCGGCTTCTCAAGGTTGCAAACGACAACTGCATGCATAGCTGAGGCAGTTACTCTCCCTGCCCTTACTGCATACCAGGCAGGTGATTTATGCTGCTGCTTTGTGCTGATGGTGGCTTGTTGCTGTGATGTCTTTCACAGTGCTGGAGAATAATTATTATTAACCTTTATTTAGCCAGGAAATGTCCCATTGAGTTACAGAAACTCTTTTACAAGGGAGTCCTACCACCTATAGGGCATGTTGTGATCTGTGGAGGAAACCAGAGTACCTGGAGGAAACCCACACATGCATGGGGAGAACATGCAACTCCATGCAGAAAGGCTGCAGCCGGGATTTGAACCTGCGACCTTCATGTTGCGAGACAACAGTGCTAACCACTGTGCCACCTTGCAGCCCAGAATGACTGGTAATGACGCGTTAACAAACTGAGGGTCATGCAGATGTTCTTGCAGGGGTTTTGGCATCAGTTGGCTGGTCAGAGTCAGCATAGTTGCGATAATGAGTCCATTGTTGACATACAAATAGCTCTATGTTTGTGGATGATAGGGAGCAGAGATGACAAGTCATCCAGTGTAGCTTGAGGCATGTGTGTGCTGGCTTGTGATCAGGTGGAGGTGGAACTGCATCAAAGATCAGCCTCTTCTTATTTACTGTGGTGGTGACGTTACTTTACTGATTACTTATTTTCAAAAGTAATTAGTAGGGGTGTGACATTAATGCGTTAATTTTGATTAATTAGGAAAAAAAACGCGTTTAAAAATTACCGCAACTAATCACAGCAAAGGGGAATATTTGTCAGCATGATTTCCTGCTATGCCGATGTGCTGTGTGTGAATTCAGAGGCTGCATAATTCTGTGGATCCAGCCGGTCACGGTAAACTCAGTCCTCCTTCCACCACAGCCCAGCGGGCATCACCAGGTACACCAGATGGTTAAGTCCATGCCTGTCTCTAGCCTTTAGATTTATTCTTGCCCCTTCTTCACCGTACTCCAGTTTGGATAGACCCGACCCGGTTCCCACAACTGAAACGAGGCAGAAGTGTTGCAGGACAGTGTGTCAGTTTGAACACAGCACAGCAAAAAAACGATTCACTCATACAGGATGTTTCCACATGGTGGAAATATTTTATTATTATTATTATTTTAAAACAATACCCTTCTGAAAATGTACTTAAAATGAATAAATAAAGTAATAAAGTAAGTAAGTAAAGTTTATTTATATAGCACCTTTCAGACAAAAATCACAGTGCTTCACAAAAAACAATCAAACACGATCAAAAAACAAATAAAATCAATAAAACAAACATTACAAATAGAGAACATAAAAGAGTTAGTTAAAAGCAGTTTTGAATAATTGGGTCTTCAACTGCTTTTTAAAGGAGTCCAGACTGTCTATACAGCGTAAAACTAAAGGAAGTTCATTCCATAGTCGCGGTGCAACAGACTGGAAGGAGCGATCACCTCGACTTTTAAATCTGGTCCTTGGAACTGTTAGGAGATTCTGGTCTGTGGACCTGAGGACTCGGGTTGGAGCGTACGGCTTTATCAGTTCAGTAACATAAACAGGAGCTTGACCATGTAGGGCCCTGAAAGTTAGAGTCAGGATTTTAAAATGAACTCTACATTTAACAGGTAACCAGTGCAGAGACCTCAAAATAGGAGTGATGTGATCTTTTCTGTTTGCTCCAGTGAGGAGCCTCGCTGCAGAGTTCTGGACCAGCTGAAGGCGGTCAAGGGCTTTTAGGTTCAAACATGTGAAAAGTGTGTTACAGTAATCTAGACGGGAGGAGATAAAAGCATGAAGAACCATTTCCTGTTCAGGTTTTGACACCAACCTTCTCAGTTTGGAAATATTTCTCAGATGATAAAAACAGTTTCTGACCAGCTGTTTTGAGTGACCTTCAAGAGACATTGATTGGTCGAAAATAACACCCAGATTCCTCAGGTTTGACTTTACAGCAGAACTTAAATGTCCAATATGTTGACTGATCAGGGGGACCATCCTATCAGGGGCAACAATCAGACATTCAGTCTTTTCAGGGTTTAACTGAAGGAAGTTATTTTCTAACCAGTTAGTAATAGCTGACAGACACTCCAGTAGTTCAGTTTGTAGAACTCTTAAAGTACTGTACTTGTAGGTCTGTCCAATGTTAGTCAGGGATATTTTATTGTTCTTCTACTGTTTTGAACTGAAATGCAATTTAAATATTCCCCCCCCCCCCCCAGGAATTAAAGGAGCTAGAGTTTACAATAGTAAAGTTCAGGTCTATTATTTGATTCAGCATGCCATCCATCACTCTCCTGAGACTCAAGATTTCAGAACACGAGTACTCAGATCAGATGCGTCGATCACAGAAATGTTCTCCATCAGTCGTTCCAGCATTAAGACACCATAACAGGACATTTATTTTGTTTCTCAGAACTGATTTCAAATGGCAGCTAGAAATGGAGAGAACAACTCATCAGTCAGACAGTCATGGTCAAAAACACTAGCTTCATCTCCTTTAAATTCACTGCTTTGAATCATCAGAAGAAATAATCATTAAGAGAAACCATCTGGTTATCATCAAGTCATAATATGAATCTATACAGCGTCAAACTGTTAGATTTCACCGTTTCATGACCTGATTTCAGTTGGAGCTCCTCTAGAAAAGCATGAGTTTAGTCAGATTGTTGGTCTGGAGCCTACAGGTGTGTACAGGAGGAAGGACATCAGCAATGACCTGCAATGCTTGCAACTGTTGCTGCCCATCAAAGGTTAAATGTCATTCATTTCCAAACAACATGGGAGTCTAGGAATGCACTGATACCAATATCGGTATTGGTCCGATACCAATACCATGTACTCATACTTGTCAAAGTTAACCGATACCAATACTGGTATTGGGCTGATACCATATACTTGTACTTATTAAAGTTAACCGAAAATAGAACCTGTCTTCCAATTCATTGTATTTTTTTGTGTAGTAGGAGTATCAGTATCAGTACTTGGTATCGGCAAGTACTCAGATTCAAGTATCGTATCGTATCAGTTTGAAAAAAGTGGTATTGGTGCATCCCTATGGGAGTCCATCATTATACAGAGAGACTGGAACATTGTTAAGAAAATTATTCATAGAGGGAACCATTAAAGACAGGTGTCAATCATTCCAGGACTGGACATCAAACCAAATTCACTTAAAAGGTCAGAGGTCAGTGTTAAGAGAAACTTAAAAAACCAAAGAGCTCAATCTTGGACTCTGCCAGACTCAATTAGCAGGTTTAAGCCTGAAATACACCAGAGATGTCAGCGCTGCGCCATGTCACACCCATGATGTTATTTTGGTTAAAAACCATTGTAGTCAGTCAGATCACTTACGCAGAGATCGCCACAGCGCATCCCAGAAACGCGAATCTGCGCCACAGCGCTAAAAAAATCCTGTGCTACTGCCTCAGCGTGTGGTTCTCCAGCTGCACTACTGCTCAGAGGAACTCTCTTCAGAGGATCGTTAGGTCTGCTCAGAAAATCATTGGATGCCCACTACCCACTCTGGACCAACTCCACAACTCTCGCTGCCTAAGGGGAGTGGGAAACATAATCAATGATTCCTCACATCCCGCCCACGATCTGTTCCAACTCCTGCCATCAGGAAAAAGATACAGGAGCATTAAAACAAGGACCAAAAGACTAAATAACAGTTTCTGCCCTGTTGCCATCACGGCACTGAATCTCACATATCTGGCAACTTAGCGCCCTGTTACGAGACATCATGTGCAATATCATGTGCATCATATTCCTTGTCAATGTCTGTTATGCTTGTTTTTTTTACATAAACACTTTGTATTATTCTGTACTGTAAATAACACTTTGTATATATCTTAAATCTTATTTCTTCTATTATGATTCTTTTCCTGATCTTTCTTTACCTGATCTGAGTAGGGGTTGCACCCAATTTCGTTGTACTTGTTACAATGACATTAAAGTGATTCTGATTCTAAAGGTACACACCAGTTTTAATTTTGCACGTGGCGCAGCTGAGACATGCGTCACAACATTATGGAGTACTTTATGACACAGACATTACGACACAGAATGGCTTCTGGCACACCAGATATAATATTATAATAAATAGCTTACTTACCCATTTTGAAGGAATTAAAGAGTCCCATATACAATGGTAACTAATCACGTACAAACAAAAGATCCACTTCCAGCTTCCTGTTCTCAATTCCAGCGTGATGTTTATCAAAAATAATCACATAGACATCAAAAACATGCAATTTTACTATATTGCAAGCAGTGTTCTATAGCACGTAGCTTCAGGAACAGGTCCTGTAGACGCCAACACTGTGGGCACATCCGCGGCGCTGACGTCTTCGGTGTATTTCAGGGTTTAGAGTTAAAGCTCATGACAGGACACTTAGCAAATGACTGAACAAGTCTGTATTGTTTGGAAAGGCTGCAGTTGTTAGCACTGTTGCCTTGCAGCAAGAAGGTTGCAGGTTCGAATCCCGGCTGCAGCCTTTCTGCATGGATTTAGCGTGTTCTCCCCATGAATGCGTGGGTTTCCTCCTGGTACTCAGGTTTCACATAAGATCACAACATTTCCTATAGGTTATAATCCCTTTAAAAAGAAATTCTCAATTTTAATGGGACTATTTCTGGTAAAATAAAGGTTAATAAATAAATACAGTCACATTCTGTCAAAATTGAACATCCCTACTTCTGACCTGTGTGGATTCTCATGTGTGTGTTAAAGTTTGACTTGTCACTAAAATGTCGTCCACAATCATCACAATAAAAAGGCTTCTGACCTGTGTGGATTCTCATGTGTGTGTTTAAATTAGAAGCTTGTGTAAAACGTTTTCCACAATCATCACAACAAAATGGCTTCTGACCTTTATGGATTTTCATGTGTGTTTTTAAATTTGACTTTCGGCTAAAATGTTGTCCACAATCATCACAACAAAATGGCTTCTGACCTGTGTGAATTCTCATGTGTGTGTTAAAGTTTGACTTGTCACTAAAATGTCGTCCACAATCATCACAATAAAAAGGCTTCTGACCTGTGTGGATTTTCATGTGTATGCCTAAAGATGACTTGTGTCTAAAACTTTGTCCACAATCATCACAACAAAATGGCTTCTGATCTCTGTGGATTCTCATGTGTGTGTTTAAATTAGAAGTTTGTGTAAAACGTTTTCCACAATCATCACAACAAAATGGCTTCTGACCTTTATGGATTCTCATGTGTGTTTTTAAATTTGACTTTTGGCTAAAATGTTGTCCACAATCATCACAACAAAATGGCTTCTGACCTGTGTGGACTCGTGTGTGTATTTTTAGATGTTCTTTCTGGGTAAATATTTTACCACAGAAATCACAACCATATTGTTTCTGCCTTGCCTGAACTTTCCTGCTTGTCTTGACAGTGCCTACACCTAACTCAGGAGACCTGATCTCCTTCCTCTTATTGTTACTCTCTTCAGTTTTTGACCCAGTGTCTGACAACTCAAAGTCAGGATTGTGGACATTGTCTTCCTTTTCATCATCCTCACTGACTTCAGTCTGTGAAGAGCTGGAATCTTCTTCCTGAGTATTTAGGGTTCCTGGGCTCCTGATGGTTTCTGCTCCTCCACAGTCCTCTCCACCAGTTGCTGCTGTCATCTGGTCAGTGGAGCTGCTGGCTGGAACCACTTGGTGCTGGGGAAGCTGTGACAACACAGGTTTCTCTTCATCATCCTCACTCTTCAAAGGAACAGCAGGGAGAGGAAACCTGGTGGCATCGGTCTCCTCCTTCACATTGAGTTGCTCTTCATCCAGACTGGTACAGAGTTCCTCCTCTTCCTCCTTTATGTTGAGGGCTTCTGGGTCCTGCTGGTCCACACCAGGACTCCATTCTTCAGGATCTTCTTCTTTAATTAAAACCAGGAGAACATCTTCAGGCATCACTGAAACACACAAACTGAGTTAATTCACACAGACGTCAACTGTGCAGAACAACCTGTAGTAGGTGTTCCACCAAAAGTACACCAGCTCCCTCTAGTGGTATGCTGACTTTTTCCCACTTGTACTGTTCTGACAGTTCAGGCATAGAGAGGTGGGTCTGAGTGCCTTCCTACATCAGAACTAGGATAGGAAAAGCATGGCATAATTTTCCTGCTGCACAGTTAGCTTAATTGAACTGTGGCCTTAAAATCTGCATCTGCTTAGGCAACAGAAAAGAGACAAAATAAACAAAGGAAGACAGGGAGCAAAAGGAGGGTAACAACAGTAACAGGAGCAAAATAAGCAGAGCAAAAAAAGTAGTAATCTAATAAAAACAAACGGACTAAAAAAAACAATTTAATAGGTTAAAACACAAACTCGAAAGTATATATATTTGATATTTAGTATACCCTAAATGTTGCAGTATTTCTTGCTGGTTTGTGATTTTATGTGTAGCTATTGGTCTGTTTGTGTTGAACTGTGTTTTGTGTCTAAATATAAGTGTGTGTACTTCTAAGCTTTTTTTGTGAGAGCCACCTTCTTTTTCTTTCGACATTTCCCTTTAGGGGTCGCCACAGCGAATCATCTGGCTCCATCTAACCCTGTCCTCTACATTCTCTTCTCAAGGGTTGGGCGATTTGATTTATTTATTTGAATGGGACAAAGCATATTAATGAATGTACATTACGTAAATACACCTGAATTAGAAAAAAGCTAGTTTCCATGTCCGGACCCGGAGCACGAAGTCCGGTGGGGATGCAACACCTCGTTGTCAGGCCGTGACAGCCCAGTGAAATAGTCCAATATAACCTGGTCAATCACAGAGGAGCTGCTGGATGTAAGAAAAGACAGTTTGCTCCAGGTTTTGGCTGCTCAGAAAGGGGTCGGATGACAGAAAGGCAGTGAAGAACAGCTTTTAAAAAAAAGACGTGTCGACTACTAAATTTGATAATATTAACAGTCAAGGTAATCATGACTAATCGTAGCAGCCCTAACCACTGGCGATAATGTACCACTGTGGTATACCACTGCCAATCCAGTCAGCGGTGTGCTGGACTGGCAGTGGTATGGTCCAGTCGCACACCCTGTGAATTGAGATGTTTTTTAAAATTTGCACTTCCTGTTGTGCGGCTCAGGTAAAGAGTGCTCAAAAAGGTTGCGGATGCTCAGTGACATCAGTGTGATAACACCGGTATGGGCACCGGTGGTGTGTTAAGTCCCGGTATCGCGTAGATTATGTGATCACTTCCTGAAAGTGCGTGGCACTGACCCTCACAGGGCTGCTCAGTGACACACAAACATCACCAGCAGCCCAGTTCAGCACACACACACACAGACCAATGTAACGAAACACCGCATGCAGAAACGGTAATGAGATTTAAAATTAGATCAACTCGACAAAAAACGAATAACGCGTTTATTATGGCTGTAATTAATTGATTGCAATTAATTGTTAATTTGACACCCCAGAGTTAGCACCTACAACCAGATGTGTCAACCTGAGCATTTTTGAGAGTTGATGTAAACCTGCCTGAGCTGACCAGCTCCTGTAGCTTTAGTGAGGTTTATAATTCGTTCCATGTGTTGGGAGCAGAAAACCTGAATGCTGTTTTTCCAAGATCAGTACAGACTAGGGCTGGAAGATATGAAAAAAATGCCTATCAATTAAAAAAAACTCATATTGACTGACAATCGATAATTATTGAAAAGAAGACTATGAAAAAATGTAGAAAATATATTTTAAGTGCAGCCTTGGCCATTCTTTAACTACTTAAAAAAAGAAAACATAAAACATAAAATAAGGATTAAAAAAACTGCATTCAATTAAACTAAACAAACGTAATTACAAACCAATTGCAATTAAAGCGCTAATTTGAGTTAAGTTCCCCCCCACCTCTCTCTCTCTCTGCTGTCCAACCAGGGCCGGATCTAGCCAGTCCCACTAAGGGGGGCAGGTAGAATATCAGGGGGGGGCGAGTCTAGACATGCTAAGAATTTTTTGGTCATCACATCCCCCGATCCCTTAAATGCATTGAAAACTATGCCATCATCATATCAGTTCCTCTATCCATATATTTATTTTCATATTTGATCCATACCCTCTGCATTTACCCGGGCTTGGGACCGGCACAGGTAGGACACTGACTTATGCCCTGTTGAGGCTGCATTAATCTGTTTATTTTTTGTTATATTTTTGTTCTTTTTTGTTTTGTTTTGTTCTTTTTGTGTTTTTTGTTTTTCTTTCTTTCTGTGTCATTTCGTTTGTCTTTTTTTATTTTATTTTGTATCTTTATTTTGATTTTTTTAAATCTTATCTATTTAACCCTTATTTTTGTCTTTTAGATTGTTTTTTACTTTTATTTTTTAAATCTATCTTATCTGTTGAACCTTTCTATTTTGTCTTTTAGATTATATTTATCTTTTTTATCTCTCTTAATTTGCATTGAACCTACCTTTTGTGTTTTATATTACTTTTTATCTTTTTCTTTTTTCCATCTTATCTATGTATTGAATCTCTCTTTTTTTGTCTTTTACTTAATTTTTTATTTTTATCCATATATCCTTTATCCATTTTCTATTGTTTGTGTTATTTCTATCTTCTTCTTTTTTTTTTTTGTATATTTGTTGTTTTTATTTCTTTATGGCTTATATAAACAGGGGTGCACACAATTTTTCATCCCATGTTCTCAAGGGAGAACCTGGCGCTCTTTTCTGGTACTCACATGGGGGGGGGGTTAGGTTGATGGTTTGAATAACATGACCTGAACTCTAAATGACCCGAAGAACTCGGCCCAGCTTGACATCACCACATAATCATGTCCCAAAATTATAAAACCGACTTGAGGCTTCAGCGTTAGTCTGTGAAGGAAGGTGGGAGGGAGGGGAAGGCTTTCATGCAGCGCTGCACTTCATGAGCCGTCAACAGTTTTCCTGCACCTGAACTTATAACTGTTATTTTTAGTCAAAACAGAATTGAACATTCCTTATTTTTATAATTATAACAAGTTGTTTTTCCTCCCTTTCTCTCTCTCTCTCTGTTGTCCAACTCAGTCCAATCATTTAACTTAACTACGGTATTCAGCCAACTCGACCGTCGGTTTGGTTTGAATGTTTGAATAAATGCATGAATTGAATTCAGTTTTTGTGTGTTCCTTACTTTATGCTTTTAATTAAAGTAAGTTAATTAAGGAATAGCGTAAAAGGGCTGCACTTACTTAACCAGGAAAGTCCCATTGAGATTCAGAATCTCTTTTACAAGGGAGTCCTGGACCCTGTACCCTTTAGGGCAGTGGTTCCCAAACTGTGGGGCGCGCCCTCTAGGGGGGGTGCAGGACGTTTGTTTGTTTTTAAGTTGAATGCTAGGACATTGCTTGGGCAGGTTGTTGATGTGGTTAACACAAAAACGCAAAGATAATCTGCAGCAACAAGCAGCTTCATGCCAGTCATTGAGAAAGTGAGAGCATAAATACTTTTTTTTTGTAAAAATAAACCTTTACATTTTTTATTTTCATTTTCTAAAGGTGTTATTCATGTTTTAAAACCCATTTTACACAGAGGCATTTTCTGACGTTTCTCTTGAGCTGTAAAAGTGGTTAGTTTTTGTTTTTTAAGAAAAGGTTGAAGTTTATTTTATTGCAACCTGTAGTTTAGTGCAGTAACTTTTACTTGTTCAAATTTCTAATAAAGTTTGAGATGTGAAATAAACTGGAATGGAGTTTGAAAATGAGATTTGTCTGTTTGGAGTGTGTGTGTGTGGGATGTGTGTGTATGTAAAAATCAAGAAAAATCAGGAAAATATGTGCAAAATCAAGAAGGGCCCTGAAGAAAAACTTTGGAAACCATTGCTTTAGGGCATGTTGTGATCTGTGGGGGAAACCGAAGTACTCGGAGAAAACCCAAGCTGGGATTCAAACCTGCGACCTTCTTGCAGCAGTGCTAACACCTGAATGCATTACACTACCACTACAAAAATTGTTTAAGTATTTCTAAATTCAGTGTATAATTACAGCATAATAATAACAGCAATTCAGGTACAGTTACTTTAGATACAAGAACTTTTCAATAAGTTTCAAAACGTACTGAAATTGAAAAAAATACTTTGATCTCTTGGTTATCCATTTCAGTGAGAAATTGTATTTGCCTGAGGCTCTCTGCTTAGCAGGAGGACCACTGGGGGTCCAAGTTTGCTCATAGCCCAAACCCAGTCCCACCAAACCGCCCTTGAATATAGTAACTTGCAATTCAACTTTATAGACCCTGTGCACGAGAAAATGCTAACTTCCGGGTTTGAGACCGGATGTACTGTCTTTCTTTTCCTGTAGCTGTATTTGACGGTCAATCCTTACTGTGAAGATGGACTACAGAATCATGTCCAAATTACGAAAAGGAAAGGATCGGGTTAAAAAATGGTTGTTGTATATCAGAAGTCGCGCTAGACTTTTTGGTTTTCCGTCATTTTGACTGACAGGGTTAAAAAATCCGGTCATAATCTATTTTTATCCGTCACTTTTAAAAATTATAATAATTACATTTTCAGTAGCATTATTGCTCAAACACTGGGCCCATTTAGCACATAAATCCATAGGATTAGACTCTAAATTAGTCGATCAGCCAGTCATCCTATAGAAATTTCTACAAACTCCGTTTGGAGTCGAGCGCCTCGCAGCGAGGTGCAGCTCTGTGCGCTCCGCGGGACTCTGATTACAGAATATTAACATTCATTATGAGATCATGAGAGACAGTGAGAGAGGGATGAGGGGTTCACATATTTTTCATTGAGATACTCGGGGGGGGAACCTGGCGCTGCTGTTTAATGCGGACTTCCTCGCGTTTGGAGTCCAGTTCTATGTGCGCGCAGCTCGCGGAGCAGATTTTGCGTGTCAACAAGCCTCCACAGCCTATGAACGCTACTCTGAGGGCGCATTACAACAGGAAGTGTAGTTAATCCATATCTGATCGCGCACTGAGCACCGGATTGCAACGGGGCGTTTGAGCGGTTCGGGTCTGACACCTGATGGCGGACCAGTGTTCTTCTGCTGCAGAGCGCAGGACGTCTGGATCACAGGTCTGCGCTCTGCAGCACAGAACCTCAGTCTGGGCTGCAGGTATTGGTGGAAACGCTGCGCTATTTCTGCATCCTTGGTTCGAATTATTAGTGGGGACAATTCAGTGATTTCCTATGACGTATGGACGGGCAGGCGCGCGTGCAAACCTGTCAGAATGACCGCCCTTCAGATCTTTCCGTCAAAGTAAAAAAAAAAAAAAAAACGGTTAAATACGGGAAATTTCCGGTTAACGGGACCCCTGCTATATATTAGGATTTACGATGGGGAAGGTTGTGAACACCTCATCTCTCTCTCTCATGAAATCATAATGAACGTTAATATTATACAGAGTCCCGCAAAGCGCACAGAGCTGTGCCTCAGCTGCTGCTGCACTGCGCTCCACTCCGGAGAGTTTTTATTTCTATATGATGACTGGCTGATCGACTAATTTAGTGTCTAATCCTATGGATTTATGTGCTAAATGGGCCCGGTGTTAGATCAATCGAATAGGAACCGAGCGATCTGCAGCTTCTAAACAGGTTCTCCAAACCGAGACCGTCAGCGGAGGATTACACAGCATGTAAACAAACCGTAAAAAAGCCTCAGCATATACACAAATAGTTTACGTTGGTAAGGGTCTCAAACTATAAGTATTGACGATGGGGAGGGTTGTGACTTACCTTCAAAATGAGATAAATCCTGCGAAATATAAAATGTGAAGCCTTTCTCTCGTTTGCTCTTTGGCGCAGGGGAAAAACTATCAACAAGTCGGTGAACATCATCAACAGAAATATTAGGCAAATGCCCCAGACATCTAGAAAAATGTAAATCGCCGCTTAGTCCACTCATTTTGTCGACTTCTTCGGGAATACAAGACAGTAAATAGGGTGCGACCAGGCGAGAATATCAAACCGGAAAAAATACACTGTACAGGAGTCTTCCCACCGGAAGTAGCATATGCTAACGTGCACAGGGTCTATTGCTTTTGAAATCAAGTAGACCGTAAAGTTTCTAAGTTACTTGTTAAAGGATTATTCAATAATCACTTTTCATGAAAACTGTGGCAACACTGCTCATTTTATTTTACTGATCATTATTTCTTATTTGTTTTTTCTTTTTTATTAACGTGTCTTTATCTGATATGGTATTTCCAAATAAAACAAGGTGAAAAACAGCAGTAAACACAGAGAGGATTAACACAAAACACATTGACAGTGAGTGAGTTAGCAGCCCGATGCGTTTAAAATAACTGTGGTAATTTGGCTTTCCAGTTTTTTGCCTTTAAAATGAATTAGAAGGAGGAAACGGGAGGACATCTGTTGTTCTGGGTTGTATTCTGATCATTTATTCATCAGTTAGCTAGCTAAACTATCTATAAATGCAGACAACAGCTACACAAGAAGCTAAGTCCGAGCCTAGTAGACCGTCAGTTCTGCTTGTCTGGTTTATCAGGCTAGCTAATACCTACTGGAGAACCGGAGCTATGTTTCATCACACTAGACAGGAACAATGAAAATAAACAGACCTGATACGTAACGCTGATCGTTGGGGTAGAGAACAGCATCAAGGCTTTGAATTTCTGACTCATTTTCTTCTTCTTTGATATCCATGACTTTATTTTGGGTCTCCGTAATCAGAGTTGATCTGAGAGCGTGAACCGAAGCTCACGAGCCAGTGTTGCATCGAAATCTGTTCCCCGTCGAATACGGTTCACCACCAGCTTTGTTCCGTTGTTGCCCAGAACTCTGTTATTTAATTTAACGGTTTCGGTAAGATTAATTAATTCAAAGCCTTCATCACCTCAACGTCTCTATAATAACTTATCTTTGGATTTATCCCTCAATTTAAAACTTGCCAGTTTTGTGTAGCTGTATTTTGCACTGACTCGACAGATTCAAGACGCAAGATCCCATCTATGGTCGACAGCGTCGCTACACGGCGGCCATCTTACTTCGGGCAGCTGATGTTCCATTCTCTATGTTAGCAGGTGGAAGTTGAGTGATCAGGGTCAGTAGCAGTCTGAAGCTTCGTGTGATTTTATCATCTCAGACACTATCATACTTTAAGTGTGTCTGAGGTAGTCAGGGTTCAATAGATATGACAAAAACATTGGAATTTAGAGACTGAATGCATAGCACTTGAAACAGGGCCGGATCTAGCCAGCCCCACTAAGGGGGGCAGGTAGAATATCAGGGGGGCGAGTCTGGATATGCTAAGACTTTTTTGGTCATCACATCCCCCCAATCCCTTAAATGCATTGAAAACTATGCCATCATCATATCAGTTCCTCTATCCATATATTTATTTTCATATTTGATCCCTACCCTCTGCATTTACCCGGGCTTGGGACCGGCACAACTAGGACACTGGCTTATGCCCTGTTGAGGCTGCATTAATCTGTTTATTTTTTTATTTTTGTTCTTTTTGTGTTTTTTGGTTCTTTTTTGTGTTTTGTTTTTTTGTTTTGTTCTTTTTGTGTTTTTTGTTTTTCTTTCTTTCTGTGTCATTTCGTTTGTCTTTTTTTAATTTTATTTTTATCTTAATTTAGATTTTTTAATTTTTTTAATCAATCTTATCTGTTGAACCTTTCTATTTTGTCTTTTAGATTATAAATCTTTTTTTTAATCTATCTTAATTTGCATTGAACCTACCTTTTGTGTTTTATATTACTTTTTATCTTTTTATTTTTTCCATCTTATCTATATATTGAACCTCTCTTTTTTTGTCTTTTACTTAATTTTTTATTTTTATCCATATACAGTATATCCATTTTCTATTGTTTATGTTATTTCTGTCTTTTTTTGTTGTTGTATATTTGTTGTTTTTATTTCTTTATGGCTTATATTAGCAGGAGCCCTGCTGAAAAAACCAGCATAGACCAGCATATGCTGGTTACCAGCATATGTTGTGTTTTGGTGCTGGTATGCTGGTCCATAGTGATCCATTAGTTCAACCAGCATAGACCAGCACCAAACCAGCATAGACCAGCACCAAACCAGCATAGGCCAGCATTGACCAGCAAACAAATCATGATGGTCTTGATTTATATGCTGGTCTATGCTGGTTTGGTGCTGGTTTAGCTGGTAGACCAACATGATTCAATGCTGGTCTATGCTGGTTGAACTAATGGATCACTATGGACCAGCATACCAGCACCAAAACACAACATATGCTGGAAACCAGCTATGCTGGTTTTTTCAGCAGGGCCATCACAGGTACCCCACCCATCTGACCTCAAATATATTGAAGATTTAACGATTTATTTTTGAATTATAAAATAAAACCACCTCAGATTATCTGAGCAGTGACTCCAGATTTTTACAAGGAATTTGAATGGAACTAATCAAAGTTGCTAAAGCCAGAGTTGAGCGGAACTTTAAAACTCCCTTGTCCAAACCGTGTTTATTGCTAAGCCATGCTAACGCTAACCTAAAGTCCTAGAGTTTCTCCAAAAGAAAATGAAAGTTTCTTCCACTGATCTCTTTTATAAAATGATGTTTCCATTCAAGTTTATGAATTGATTAAAGTTTGATTATTAAATATTCACACATACACCCTTTGATAAATATGACATTTGAACAATGACATACATGCTACTAGCATACTAACAGTGATAAAATGTCATCTTTCACTGAAGTTTAGCATCAGGCATTTTGTGATTTGTGGGGGAACCGGAGCACCCGGAGAAAACCCACATATGCATGGGGAGAACGTGTTAACTCCACAGAAAGGTCACCGCAGGATTTGAACCTGCGACATTCTTGCTGCGAGTGCTAACAATTGCGCCGCCATGCACCTATTTTTTCCCCCTGTTATCCAACAGCTTTATTGGCTACTGGTAAAATTCAGGATAAATTACAAAATGTTGCCTTTTACATATGTTTCCTCATATCTTTCCCAGCTCTTACAAGTATCTACACCCTCCTGTATACTCAGATCCATTAGCATTTTTTCTGTGTTCTGAGTTTCTAGAAAGGTGCCTCAAATAAAATGTATTGTTATTTATTTATTATTTATTTTATTATTTGAAATTTTAGTTTTTAATTGTAATAGACTTCATTAATTAAAATTTGTATATATACATATATATATAACTATTTTTTACAAAAGCAAACAGACATACCTCAGAGGTATTTGTCTGTTTGCTTTTGTTGGGACATCAACTTTCCAAAGCAAATGTCTTCATCACTACATTCTGTTTAAATTACTTCTTTTTCCTGCTGGATAATGTTTTCAGAAGGATTTTCACCTACAAACACTCATTTTGTTGAGAAATCTGATTTCCATATAAGCTGTAAATTTCCTTAATTGTCTGATCCCAACATTCTGAATTGGTTTCTTTTCTTCCCTCAGATAAAAAGTTCTGGGACATAGAATTGTCATATTTTCACCACAACATTCTCTAATAATTTCTTCTCTTTCCTATTGGACAATGTTTTCAGAAAAATGTTCACCTACAGGTGTACACTCTGTTTTATACTGTTGTTAATCAAGGTTTTCATAAAAGATGTCAACCTCAGCACTTACCCTGTTCCAACGTTGTGAGTTGGTTTCTTCTCTGTCCTCCTGGACAATGTTTTCATAAGAATTCCCACTTATAGATGAACCCTCTGTTTCACTTTGCTGTGAACCTTGGTTTTCAAAAAAGATGTCAACCTCAGCACTTACCCTTTTCCAACGTTCTGAGTTGGTTTCATTATTTCCTTCAGGTAAAATATTCTCAGAAGGGTTTTCACCAACAGATGAACCCTCTGTCTCACTGTGTTGGGACATTGGATTTCTAAACAAGTTGTCAAAATCTGAGTCCCGACGTTCTGTATAAATGTCTTTTCTGTCCTCCTGGACAATGTTTTCAGAAGAATTTCCAACTACAGACGAAGACTCAGCTTCGTATTGTTGTGAATCTTGGTTTTCAAAAAAGATGTCGACCTCAGCACTTACCCTGTTCCAACGTTCTGAGTTGGTTTCTTCTCTGTCATCCTGGACAATGTGGTCAGAAAAATTTCCACTTACAGATGAACCCTCTGTCTCATTTTGCTGGGAATCCAGGTTTTCAAAAAAGATGTCAACCTCAGCACTTATTCTGTTCCAACGTTCTGAGTTGGTTTCTTCTCTGTCCTCTTGGACAATGATTTCAGATGAATCTCCAACTACAGGTGAAGACTCTGCTTCATTTTGCTGTGTATCTAGGTTTTCAAAAAAGACGTCGACCTCAGCACTTACCCTGTTCCAACGTTCTGAGTTGGTTTCTTCTCCGTCATCCTGGACAATGTGGTCAGAAAAATTTCCACTTAGAGATGAACCCTCTGTTTCATTTTGCTGGGAATCCACGTTTTCAAAAAAGATGTCAACTTCAGCACTTACCCTGTTCCAACGTTCTGAGTTGGTTTCTTTTTTTCCTTCAGGTAAAATGTTCTCAGGTTTTTCACCAATGTATGGACATTCTGCCTCACTGTTTTGGAGCACTGGATTTCTGGACAAGGTGTCGATATCTGCATCCCAACATTCTGTGTTCATTTCTACTCTGTCCTGCTGGACAATGTTTTCAGATGAATCTCCAACTACAGGTGAAGACTCTGCTTCATTTTGCTGTGTAGCTAGGTTTTCAAAAAAGATGTCAACCTCAGCACTTACAATGTTCCAACGTTCTGAGTTGGTTTCTTCTCTGTCCTCTTGGACAATGTTTTCATAAGAATTTCCACCTACAGGTGAAGACTCTGCTACATATTGCTGTGAATCTTGGTTTTCAAAAAAGATGTCGACCTCAGCACTTACCCTGTTCCAACGTTCTGAGTTGGTTTCTTTTCTTCCTTCAGGTAAAATATTCTCAGAAGGGTTTTCACCAACAGATGAACCCTCTGTCTCACTGTGTTGGGACATTGGATTTCTAAACAAGTTGTCAAAATCTGAGTCCCGACGTTCTGGACGTTCTGTATAAATGTCTTTTCTGTCCTCCTGGACAATGTTTTCAGGAGAATTTCCAACTACAGACGAAGACTCAACTTCACATTGCTGTGTATCTAGGTTTTCAAAAAAGACGTCGACCTCAGCACTTACCCTGTTCCAACGTTCTGAGTTGGTTTCTTCTCTGTCCTCCTGGACAATGTGGTCAGAAAAATTTCCACTTATAGATGAACCCTCTGTCTCATTTTGCTGGGAATCTACGTTTTCAAAAAATATGTCAACCTCAGCACTTATCCTGTTCCAACGTTCTGAGTTGGTTTCATTATTTCCTTCAGGTAAAATATTCTCAGAAGGGTTTTCACCAACAGATGAACCCTCTGTCTCATTGTGTTGGGACATTGGATTTCTAAACAAGTTGTCAAAATCTGAGTCCCGACGTTCTGTATAAATGTCTTTTCTGTCCTCCTGGACAATGATTTCAGAAGAATTTCCAACTACAGACGAAGACTCAACTTCATATTGTTGTGAATCTTGGTTTTCAAACAAGATGCCAGTAATTATTACAGCTTCGTCATGTAGTAATGGAACGAAGCTGGTAAACGTTATCAGCGGGGGACAGATTTCGATGCAACACCGGCTCGCGAGTTTGAGTTCTGATGTCTGAGACATAAAATCCAGTCATGGATATCAAAGAAGAAGAAAATGAGTCAGAAATTCAAAGCCTTGATGCTGTTCTCAACCCCAACGTTCAGCGTTACGTATCAGGTCTGTTTATTTTCATTGTTCCTGTCTAGTGTGATGAAACATAGCTCCGGTTCTCCACTAGCTAATGGACTTAGCTTCTTGTGTAGCTGTTGTCTGCTTTTGTAGCTAGTTTAGCTAGCTAACTGATGAATAAACGATGAGAATAAAACCCAGAACAGCAGATGTCCTCCCGTTTCCTGCTTCTAATTCATTTTTAAAAGCAACATTATGGAAACCCGAATTACCACAGTTAATACAAAGGCCGTTAGCATCGACCTGCTAACTCACAAACTATTATGTTCTGGTCTAAATTCTCTCTGTATTTAGTGCTGTTTTATTTCAGGTTAGCATTCAGTTAATGTCACCATGTTTTATTTGAAACAACAAGTAATATTAATTAAACACATGTAAATACTAACAAAAAGAGAAAAGGAATAAGACATGATGAGCAGTAAAGGAACATAAGCGGTGTTGTTTTTGTTGATTTATTTAGCAGATGCTTTTATCCAGAGCGACGTACTGTTTTTTTTAACCTATAGGGCATCTTGTGATCTTTGTGTTCCCCCAAAGATCACAAGATGTCCTATAGGTTGTGGTTTTTTGATCTAGTAAACTAGACTGTCAGTTTTGCTCTGCAAACTTTATATATCCACATATATAGTCTAGCTTGCCAGGCTAGGAATCCAGAGTACTCGAAGGAAACCCATATATGCATGATAGACAGTATTCAGAGCACTGAGAGGAGGAACGAATGTACAAGAGGTCACCAAAATCCAGCACAGGCATGACGATGATGGCACCAACCAGACGCTTTTTGTCCCCTAAAAAAATTAATGATTTGTTCCTGAAATGAAAATCCAGCTGTTTCACCAGTTGACCTATATGTTGTTTAAATGAAAGACGGTCTTCAATCACAATGCCTACGTATTTCTAATTATAATTTATAACAAATTCAATCGCTGAACCTTTGAAGGTGGTGGTAGGTCAGGCATGTCCAAAGTGCGGCCCGGGGGCCAAATGCAGCCCTCAGAGTGATTTTGTGTGGCCCTCAGCTGCATTTAAAAAATTATATACCGGTAATTTAGTTTTCCTGCAGGATTTTGATGCAGAGAGACGCTTTATGACATTTTTTTGATTTTTACTAACATGAGACCCAACAAACAAAAAAATCAAAGTAAATTAAAATCTTTTTAAATGCAAAATTTCCCATTCAATCAAAATAAGCTAAACATTTTTGAGACAATTCAAGAGATACTGAGATTTCTGACTTTATTTCCTGGTTAAAAGAACCACAGATCCTCACTGAATTTTGCCAAAACGCAGACTTGTGAGTTCTGTTCATAAAGCCTGACTAAATCCAGCAACATGACTGAAGAAAGACCCAGATCCTGGTCTTGTTGCTGAGGATGGAACAAAATGTAGTTTCTAGAAACCTAAAATCTGTCGACCAATCAGATCCAGTGAATTTGATGCTTTTTATTATTGAGTCAAACATTCGAGATTGCTGTGTCGTATTGACAAAGGCTGTTCATTGAAATGTTGCATTTATAATGAATTTTTGAGCAGAACAAAATATTTTTTGCTTGTTTCTTTTAAGAAATATTCTAACTTTTGTGGCCCTCGAGGACTTGACACTTGATGATTTTGGCCCTCATGTTGAAAAGTTTGGACACCCCTGCGGTAGATGGAAGGTTTGCAGTTGAAAACAGCATTCTTGAGGTCTTATCTGCATTTATAACACAGGGTAAATTGTACTATATTAAAAGCACCTTGTAATTTACTGAGAGCCAGATTTGGTGAGGATGCTGAACAGCATATCACCATATCGCCTGCATAAAAGTGAGAAGTTGCACTGGTGATATGGTCATTAAGAGTGTTAATTAGGGTTGGGTGGTCAGACGAATCTTATCGACGATTGGCTAAACCCATCACCGCCTGTTTTTTAAGCGATTTATTCGTCCCCCTATAGCAGCTAAATGTGGCGGTTTTGAACTGGAGTCAGCCAGTCTTCAAAAAGAAAAGTAATTGAACTGGAAGAAAACCCACCAAGACCAGTGGTAACCAGAAGATTTAATGAAAAGTGGTGAACTGGAGATTTCGGTGGAGATGTTGACGCTGGCTGCAGGGCACAACAGGTGTTGTGCGAAAGTCTGTTCCCCTGAATTTTTCTGTTCCCTTATGTCGAACCGCGGGCTTCACAGCACTTCTAAAAGATTTCTACAACACGTAGTCATGTCAAAGTTGATACTTTATTTAGTTCCTAGTAAATAAATGAATAAAAGCAGGGTTCCTACAAGTTTCTTCCAGTCAAATTCAACTCTTTTTCAAAACTTTTTAAAGACCATTTATATAAAAATTTAATACCCATTTCACAGACCTACCGACAAGGAAAAACAAAAATTCTTGAACTTATGTTCATTTATTTTTAAAAGAAAAACCATTTATTGTCCCTCAGTGGGGACATTTAGGTGCTCCAGCATAGGGATGAGCCGGATACCCGTTTCAGACGAGTATCGGTACGGATAATGCATATTTTCCGAATACGAGCATCATCCGAGTGAAACACGTGAATATCTGTGCTCGGGCTGAAGGAAAGTCCTCATTGGGTAACTGTCTGTCTGTCTTTTCTTCACGCTCTCTGATTGGCCCGCAGTCACAGAGACCGCCCGCCCCTCCCACATCTCTGCAGCAGAGATAATCAGGTGTGCTGTGGGAAATGATCCAGTTTCACCTAATTGGTCTAAAAACACTTTTTGAAAACTAATTAATTTTTATCTGCAAATAATTGTCGCGTGTCGGTGCCAGTAATCACCAAATAGACTCTTGTTCTGTTTGGAGTCTGACCGCGCAGCAAATTCAGGACCTGACTGGACCAGGTCCAGGGTCTGGGTAGACGTGCGGTGCCCTGAGCTACCGTGGCTCGCTGGCATGCCTCCTCCTCCTAAACTGGACATAACTAGTGAGTGGTTCGGATGAGTTAGTTTGGCGAGGAGAAGAAGGGGGGCAGGCGAGTCGTGGACTCACTGCGGCTCCACGTCAACCAGGACCGGTGCTCTGGTGACCCCGATCGTTTCCTGGTGGACCAGACTTTTAAAAATTCATACCTTGATCTGACCGGTCTACAAAACCAGATCAGCGAGCGGGTCCATGAACACTGGGTTGGATCACCATTATTTTACAATATTTTCCTGCCTGCTGCGCATTTGGAAAAAAAAAAAAGTCGGCGTAAAACCCCCTCAGCATAACTAGTTTTTAACGGTCTGAGAGACCCACTGGTTTTCAGTGTCTCCTCCTCTCTTTGGCTGAAGGACGAAGCTCCCGTTATCTGTCACCTGTCCGGTGAACTCAGCGGTGCTCTTGCACCTGTCGTTATAATAAAGTGAATAGAGCGCGCATCGTCCAAACAGCGTGACTGACAGCTTAATATTCAACAAATCAAACATCAACACTAACACACATTTATCTGTCAGTGACTTTATAAGAGGGTTGTCTTTACAGTTGTTTTCAGAGACTCACATTAATTCTAATGTTTAAATACACCCACAAGTAGTTTAACTAAAACATGATGAAAGAGTTCTGCATGCTGTAGCATGGATAATAAAATTAACAGTAGAGAATTAAAGTCATTTTAGGGCAGATTTAATTCATTATAGATAAACTGGATGCTATAATCACTTTGACAGGTGAAAAAAAAAATCAGTTTGAAGTGATTGAATTTGGTTTAAAAAAAAGACCAAAATCTAATCCTTTATTGTCAGGTGAACAGATGAGGTTTCTACAGTAAAAACTATTAAAATGTTTTTGTTTGTTTTTTTAAATGACAAAGTGTACCTCGGCTCAAAAAAGGTTGAAAAACACTGCCTTTAATATTCTGATCAAAAACATTGAATCAATTCTGAGGCTGCGCTGTTCATAGTTTTCAAATAAACAATACAAATAGCAACTTCTGATCAATCCATATCAATTTCAGATTTAAAATAATGTACAGATTTAAACCACAACAACTTCAGGTCAAATCACACTAACTTCCGGCTCATGGCCCACCCACTTCCGGTTTAGGCCCCGCCCACTCCGAGTACATATACGGATACAGATAATTTAGATGGTTGAACAGATACAGATACAGACCCTTCTATGTCCTGTATCTACAAATCTCCTTTCCTACAAAAACTAATACTTTCTTCTGTTCTTTTAAATTTGATGTGTTTATTATATTTTTGACTACCTAAAATAGAAAAAAAAATCCATCACAATAGAATTATTTTTTATGCAAGTTTCAATTGAAATTTTTGTGACTGAGAACTTTATACTTGGTGATTTTTGCCCTGTGTCTTGAAAAAAATGGACATCACAGGTTTATATTCTGAATGTGGCCCTCAGAGGACTTTATGAAAAAATTTGGCCTCCTAGCAAGAAAAGGTTTCCTACCCCTGCCTTAAAGGCTCACATGGCACCTTTGTTTTCTGACAAACAATATATTTAGTTTTATTGTTGATTTTTTTATTTGATACATTTAGCTAGATTCAGTGCTTATCAGTATCAGTATACTGCTTACATCCTGTTTGTCTTAGATCAGATCCATGTACAAGCACCACAACTCTTTTCACAATAGTATTTGGTAATTTGATTCCTCAGGGCGGCATCCAGGTGGGGAGAGGGGTCCTAAAGCAACACTTGCACCATGGCCCAGTTCTACCTTGCTACGCCACTGTTACATTATCGTTTGTAAGTCACTTTGAATGAAAGCATCTGCCAAATAAATTTTGTTTTTTTGTGTTTCAGTGATGCCTGCAGATGTTCAACAGCTGGTTTTAATTAAAGAAGAAAATCCTGGAGAATGGAGGCCTGGTGTGGACCAGCAGGATCCAGAACCCCTCAACATAAAAAAGGAAGAGGAATTCTGGACCAGTCTGGATGAAGAGCAGCTCAATGTGAAGGAGGAGACTGATGCCTCCAGGTTCCCTCTCCCTGAAGTTCCTTTGAAGAGTGAGGATGATGAAGAGAAACCTGTGTTGTCACAGCTTCCCCAGCACCAAGTGGTTCCAGCCAGCAGCTCCACTGACCAGATGACAGCAGCAACTGGTGGAGAGGACTGTGGAGGAGCAGAAACCATCAGGAGTCTAGGAATCCTAAATACTCAGGAAGAAGATTCCAGCTCTTCACAGACAGAAGTTAGTGAGGATGATGAAGAGGAAGACAATGTCCACAATCCTGACTTTGAGTTGTCAGACACTGGGTCAAAAACTGAAGAGAGTAACAATAAGAGGAAGGAGATCAGGTCTCCTGAGTCAGGTGGAGGCACTGTCAAGACAAGCAGGACAGTCCAGACAGGGCAAAAATCATATGGTTGTGATCTCTGTGGTAAAAGATTTTCCCAAAAACAAACTCTAGAAGTACACAAAACAATCCACACAGGTCAGAAACCATTTTGTTGTGGAGATTGTGGACAACATTTTAGACAAAAGTCACATTTAAACACACACTTGATAATCCACACAGGTCAGAAGCCATTTTGTTGTGAGGATTGCGGACAATGTTTTAGCCAAAAGTCATCTTTAAACTCACACATGATAATTCACACAGGTCAGAAGCCATTTTGTTGTGATGATTGTGGAAAGCATTTTAGGAAAATGTCATCTTTAAACAGACACATAAGAATCCACACAGGTCAAAAGCCATTTTGTTGTGGTGATTGTGGAAAACATTTTAGCCAAAAGTCACATTTAAACTCACACATGATATTCCACACAGGTGACAAGCCCTTTTGTTGTGAGGATTGTGGACAGGGATTTGGCCACAAGTCACACTTAAACAAACACATGAGAATCCACACAGGTCAGAAACCATTTTGTTGTGATGATTGTGGACAAAGTTTTATCCATAAGTCATCTGTAAACAGACACATGAGAATCCACACAGGTCAGAAGCCATTTAGTTGTGATGCTTGTGGACAAAGTTTTATCCATAAGTCATCTGTAAACAGACACATGAGAATCCACACAGGTCAGAAGCCATTTTGTTGTGGTGATTGTGGAAAACATTTTAGCCAAATGTCACATTTAAACTCACACATGAGATTCCACACAGGTGTGAAGCCCTTTTGTTGTGATGATTGTGGAAAACATTTTAGCCACAAGTCACATTTAAACAAACACATGATAAGCCACACAGGTCAGAAGCCTTTTTGTTGTGATTGTGGACAACAATTTAGCCAAATTTCAAATTTAAAGGCACACATGAGAATCCACACAGGTCAGAAGCCATTTTGCTGCGATGTTTGTGGGCAAAGTTTTAGTCAGAAGTCATCTTTAAACAGACACATAAGAGTCCACACAGGTGAAAAGCCATTTTGTTGTGATGATTGTGGACAATGTTTTAGTGACAAGTCATCTTTAAACAGACACATGAAAATCCACACAGGTCAGAAGCCGTTTTGTTGTGGGGTGATTGCGGAAAACGTTTTACCCACAAGTCCGCTTTAAACGCACAAGAGAATCCACACAGGTCAGAAGCAGTGGTGTTTGATACTGACAAAAGAAAATTGCCATTTTAAAAAATAACGGTAATGTGACAGTGTTTTAATAACCCAAAAAGTGCTTATAATGAAAATACAATAACAAGAAATATCTTCAAACATGTTTATATGTCAGTGTCATTTTAAAAAGAATACTTATTTATTCAAATTAGTGTAGATCAAAGTGTGTGTGCTGTGAAATGTGTGCCCTTTGTGTTTTACTGTAGTATGTATACTGTATGAGTTTTAGAAACAGCCATGTACTATATTATAGTTTGTATGCATTTATAGCTATGTGTGGTTGTTGAGTTACCTGATTTGATCTTTTTTGGTGCTTTACTAACAGAGGCGGGGCCACAAGGGAGGCACTGGCCACCCTTGAAATCCGATTGTTCACCCTGCCTGGCCCCGCCCACCAGAGTTGTCAGTTGTCCAAAAACAGGTGTTTTCAGCTGTCATAATCTTTGATGTATTGTCAATAAAATGCAGAAACTGTTATAATTCTACTTAATAGTAATTTTAATGTTGAAAGCACATGCAAGAAAATACATTTTGATGGTGAGACTATGATGTTTTAAAATGTTCATTTGTCTTCTAGTGATTGTATTCTCCCTGATTTTGAATCTGCTGCATAGTTCTTGCATGTTAAACAGATCCATGTGTTTTACTTCAGTAAATAAATAAGTTATTAAAACTTGGATCTACAGTCCATTTTGTGACTGGGTAGGTATCAACTCATACAGTCAGTTTGAGAAAGACAGAGGCGTGGCTCATAAGTTTAAAATATTTTATTTGGCCATTACTTCAGTGCTCCCCAGCACAGATACACACATTCACACAACCCCAGTGAACACACAAATAAAACAAACCTCTTAGGCTGGACCGTTAAAAACACTAAAAGCTACTTTCCTCCCCAGGGAACCCTGGTGTCCAGGACTAAAACCCCTCCCTACAAAAAGATAAATACCAAAAACAAAGATCAATAAAAGGAAACAAACTAAGGCCAAGAACGAGGGATGATTCTAGGATTAGAGATTTAGGGGTGCTAAGCACCAAGAGATCTGCCCAGCCAAATGAGATACATTTAACAGTTTTTCACATTTGAACACAATTTCAACTCTGAATTTTAGTTCATTTAAAATGCTGAGCCATAGCAAAACAGGAATGGATTTGAATTTTTTTAAAAATACACATGGTAACCCTAATCTCTGGGGAAATACAACTCTCCTGAACAGACACCTGAACAGTAGGGTGACCAGATCCAAACTAACATAATGTAATAATTTTATAATTACTCAACTCACTTTCTTTCAGAAACGAAACCCTTTTTTATAACATATTTAATCATTTTGACAAATGTTTATTCATGTTTTGTTTGTTTTATTTTGTAAATAAATTAGGGAAATATATTAATAAATTCATTTTTATATAAAACTATATTTTGCTTCAGTGTCAAATTACTAATAAGTTTTGATTCACTGATACCCAAAAGAACCTATTTGAGAGTCAATCTGATATTAACGATCAAACAATTTTGATGACTCATCATTTATGAGACATTATATTCTGTTTGATAATATTGTATTGACAATTAAGTGTAGCCACTTCATAAACGCTACAGTGGAGACTCACTGAGGGGTAGTGGTGTAGTAACTGCTTGTGATCCTCAGTGTGTGAGAGCTGCTCCAACTCGCCATCTTTCCTCTGGATCCACACACTGAGCATTTTATTTTAATTTACACAAAACAGATAAGCAAACAATGAATAATATGAGTTTTATTGAGGAAAAAAAAATGCAAAAACGGAACTCTTATATTCAGTACACCTAAAAATATTGATGTCAAAGACTTCATCAACAATTCATCTGACCCTCAAAAACATTTGGACATGAAGTGACACAAAAATACAACTTTTCAGTTGAAACAGATTAATAGAATAATAAATCTAGGTGACATGAAGGTGAAAAGGGAGAGATTCCTGGACTCCATGTGATGTACTACTTTTCATCCTCTATACCAGGGGTGGCCAACCAGTCAGAGTCCACGAGCCACATTTTACTACTGCATTACCGCAAAGAGCCACATCATACATGGGCACACACAGATGTACGATAATTATTGTATCTGTAGGTTTATTTAGCACGTTTTTTGATCAATAATTCCATAAATATGATCATTTGAGCCCTTTGTTGTGTGGAATCTGTGTAATAGATGCTTGTTTTAATCATTGTGTTAGATTCTTTAAAGCTAAAACTACTTTAAAGACTATAATTTTGCACCCATCCGCCTCTCTCACACACACACCTCTGCTCAGCCAGATTTATTGTAAATGTCTAACAGTGGCAGTTCTAGACCAACATTAGAGAGGGTGGGGGTGGCTGGGTGGCTGGGTCATTCCGGGGGGGGGTCTGGGGGCTTGGGTTCTGGGGCGGGCCGTCTCTGGCTGGGGCCTGGGGTGGTCCTGGGGGCTCGGGTTCTGCTTGGCGTGTTGCTGGCGGGGGGGCTGGTGTCTGTCTCAGTGCCTGGCCCTGGCTCTGGGGCCTTTAGTTTGCTGGTGGGCCTTGGTACCACCTAGCCATGTGGGGCTGGTTCCATCTGCGCTGGGGGGGAGGAGTCTTGGGTCTGGGGGGGGGGG